>SNQJ01S0295857.1:490-10559 GCA_010110895.2 Picea sitchensis | reverse complement strand
ATTTAAATGATCTGCAACAGACCCACCTTCTGACATCTTCATATTAAATAATCTCTTCATTAGAAATACCTTATTCGACGTCGAGGGTTTTTCATACAATTTGGCTAACGCATCCATCAAACCCTTCGTTGTATTTTCTTTCGAAATATTGAAAGCCATCGACGCTGCCAGGCTCAGCCGTATCGTTCCTAGAACCTTTCTGTCAATAATCTCCCATTCTTCGTCCTTCATGGCCGTCGGCTTCTTTTCTACTCCGTTTAATGGTAGGAATAGATCCTTCTGATATAAATAGTCTTCCATCTGCATCTTCCATAACTGGTAGTTTTGGCCGTTAAATTTCTCGACCCTAAACTTTCCATCTTCTGCGTTGCTCCCACTCGAACTAGGAACCCTCTTTTACTACGAGCTACCTTATGCTTTGATACCAGTTGTTAGAAAAATAGGACCGTGGAGCAATAAAATAAAACAAATGCAGAAACAAAACACAAAAGAAACACAATACAAGAGAGACACAGATTTACGTGGTTCACCTAGTGTGGGCTACGTCCACCAGAGAAATTGCCAGGTCCTTCCTTTATTATTATCCAACAAATGAAGGGATACAACCTACAGCAAAACCCGATGTAACTTCCTCTTCTTTCTCTCACAATATCCTCTCTCAGAATACAATATTCACCACCAATCATAGCCGCGATACATTTCCCTCATAAAAGAGGGTTGCCTTCTAGGGAAAAAAACCCTAACACAATCTCTACCGTTAGATCTACGACCTTATAATGAATGGTCTAGATGTACAATGAAATTACAATATACTTTTACAAGGAAATTTTTGCTTCGGGGGCTTCGCCCCCGAACCCCCGTCGGGGGCCCGCTTGCCCCCAGACCCCCCATCCGGGGGAATAGGCCCCCCGGACCCCGCAGAGGGGGTAACCCCCCTCTGCACTCCCCTGCGTGGAAGAGTGTACATACTTCTGGTGTGTAAATACTTCATGGGGTATAAACATGGCTGAAAGTAAAAGACCTATAAATCAGGAAGATAATCAGGCTCCACAACCAACAGTAACCCCCACCCTCTCCCAGGGTTTGCGCAACATTCTGGTCTATAGATCATTGACTTCGAGAGCTGAAACAATTCACAGGCTCCTTATGATCCATCAAATTAATTACACAGGCCTTAAAATCCCCTTTCTTGAATGAAAAATCCACTTTTTCGTGGGTCCTCGAGCACTAACAAATCCTCCCTAAAAACTGTGGGACAAAACCGTGGGCCAAACCTCTATTTTTTTGCAGAATTATAGACTTCGAGCTAACCTTCTTCGGGAATCTCAACAAAACAAATCTCCAATCCTTCCAAACACCTAATTAACAGAGCGTCGAACAAAAACAGGGATCAATGAGTCACAACATCCACACAAGTATATGGATGGGATGGATTCTAAGAGTTTGGGCTCCAACAAGTCCTCTCGTTCCAACACACAACGCTCCCGGAGTGTCGAACGACCGAATACACACACACCAAGAAATCAACAGTCCACGCCTTCCCGTTGACCAACGATCATGATTCACTTGGAGAATCTAGGCTTCGGGAGTTTCAGATGTCTAACTCTTGCAATCCTCTAGAGTGCGAGACTCGCAGACTTGCGGAGGACTCAAATCAACGACCACCACACTCTGTCAAATGGATGGCCCATATCTATTTCAGGCTTCAGGTGTTCGAGCGTATGCGCAGTGCAAACCCTTCTATATCCCAATATTTCAGAACATCGAAGTACCTCTCCCTCCTCCACTTGTCCTTTAGATCAATGACTAGGATGAATCCCACAGTTCAGGGCTTCGGAAACCCTAATTCTAAGAAATATTTCACTCCCTTCCCCCGCAGTACTAGTTCTCCGGACCTTCAAATCTTTTTCCATGTGTCCTTTAGGATTGGATGACTTTGATTATCTTTGGCCTTCAGGACTTCGTGGATCTTGATTCCCCCACGCTCAAAATCTCTCGAATGCATGAAGTTTGAAGGACTCAAAATTTAACCCTCATGCAAATTCTCTAGATATAAGGGTGATGAGAGATCTTGGATCCTCCATAACTAATATCATCCCCTTGACACTTAAAATGAGTAAAATCCTTCCTTCTTAAGGAAATTTGACCACTATCCTTCTTGAGCTTTGTTCCTTGAGGTATTTTAGACCTCTGACAGACTCCTTGCGTCCTTGGAAATTCTCTGAAACTCTGAACGGATTCAGACTTAGAAATTTTTCTAAGTCACTCCTGCACACCTCTAACACTTTATCTCCTCAAGAATTTGAATATCTATGTGGTTCTTTCATGCACTACTTGTGAGTTTTTGACTCAACTCCTCAACAGTTAGCTCAGTGTTGTCCCAGTGCACACCTTACATGAAACTTCTTCAAATTCCCTCTTCTTTGAGCGACTATGCACTTTTTTCTCCAGTTCTTGAAGGACTTGAATTGTTTCTTCTTAACAAATGAGTCTAAAAATGACTCTGCCTACACACTCTTTGTGTGGCATTATGCACACTATCATTATGTCTCTTGAGCTTGGCTATAGCTTGTACTCCTAAAGGGTCTCATCCCTTTTCTCCTTCAAAGGAATTTGTGTCCCCTCCTTGCACCTACTCAATGCACTCCTTACAGAGCTATCATAGTTTTTATCAACTCTGAACTGTGCTCCCCTTGCACAGGTTTTTCCTCCTAAATTTGAGAATGGTTCTGGTTTGCCCACCTGGCATGCTCTTCCCTGAAATTGAAATAGAGTTCAAGTGCACTTCTTGCAGAAATCTAAGAGCACATAACATCGAGCAAACTCACAAACAGATAAAGAAGTCTACTTAATCCTTCAAATGAAACAAATTTTCATACATCCACATCATATATTCAAAAATGCAAAGAACACATTCAAAATGTGAACATTAATCACACAGATAAATACATAGAAACCTCTCATGCAGGAAAAAATTCTCTTTTCATTAATATATGAATGTCTTTACAATGGTTACAAAGCTCAGACTGCAACAAAGTATTCCTCCTTTCTCATCTTCTCTCCTCTCCTCTCTACAACTCTTACACTAACTTACTCTAACTGACTAATTCGCTAATGAAATTTGATACAAATATCTTTACAAAAGAGGGGCCCCTCAAGCCTTACCTCCAACTACCTACTCACATTAATTTAAAATAAATCACCATCTAGTCTGAATTGAATCAAGATCCACCTAATTGTCAGCCATTAAAAAAGACTCTACCTATTACAATAACTTAGACTATACAAAGACAGTGGCTCGGATTTCCTTGAGCATTCAAACATTAAATTACATTGAGTTGGCATTAAATTTTTTAATTCAGGTTCAAAATGAGAGGGTTGGTGCGTCTCTTCCCTTGGAATTCGTTCCCTCCAAGTGCGTGGTGTCCTGTTGATGTGTTGGTACGTTTCTGAGGTGGAGTGTTGCTTCTGCATCAAAGAGGATAATGGAGATTCTTTTGGTGTAGCTCTGGAAGCTCGTGTAGGACAAAGTGCATGGTTGATAGAATATTGAGCTTCCTTATATATGAATTCCCATTGCCATTACTTTTGAGTGTATGAGAATTATGATGGTGGGATGGTACACCTCGTTTATGAATCTCATCTCATCATAGTCAACCATGATTCTTGATTAGATTCCCTAATTGTAGAGTAAACATGATCAATGTATTTTTTCACATTCTAGCATTGGCACAAAACCCACTATTAGTAAGCACACATTATGACACAAATGTGTAGGTTTTTTCTTAGACAAATGGTGTAAGATGGTATGAGGAGCTATGGTACTTTCTAAGTTTGTTTCTATGGGAACTTTGTTCCATATTGATTTTTTCATTATTGAGTGTAATAGTTCTTTGATTTCTACAATGGAGAGACCTATCGGATATACACCTTCATCATCAAAGCCTAAAAAGGCTCTTGCTACAAAAATCAAGTTGCTTTTAAAGAAAAAAAATGTCATGGAACCAAATATTGGGCCATATATGAAAGAAGGGGCTACAAGCCCTGGAAAAAAAAATCGTGTTGATGGATTGAATAATTGTGCTATTGAATTTTATTTTTGTGAGAATTTCATATATGGATAACAAATCTATGCTCAATTTTATTGTAGTTCTAAAAAAAATTCTAGGTTGTTGGACTTAATTCATTTTGATGTATTTGTTCTAATAAAATTTTCTTCAATCTCTAAGGATTTGTGTCATTCATTGATGATTATTCTATAAGGATATGGGTATATTTTCTTATAACTAAATCGAAGTTTTTTATTTAGTTTAAGGAGATTAAATATCTCTTGGAAAATTAGAGTCCCAGGAAGATTAAGGTGTTGCGGAATAATAATGGTTGGAAGTTTGACTAGTGTTGTAAGAAAAATGGCATCGAAATACATAAGGAAACTCCAAATTCCCTTCAAAAGAATGGAGTTGTATAAGAGATTAATAAAACATTGATGGAGACAGCTAGGAGTATGATTGTTAGAGATGGCTTAGAGAAGAGGTTTTGGTTAGAAGTGGTTCCTACTACATGTTACTTGATTAGCAAGTCTCCCACATCATCTATTTTGAATAAGACCCCTATGGAGGTAAGGATGGTCACAGATCCATCACTTCAACATATTCATGTTTTTGGTTGTGAGGCATATGGTCATGTTCCTAAGGAGAAGTGGTCGAAGTTGTATAACAAGGTTATGAAATGTATCTTCATCGGCTATGGAATTGGTTTGAAAGGGTAGAAGATTTGAGATCCTATCATCGTAAAAGTTTTGTATAGAAGGAATTTTACTTTTAGAGAAGTTAATCCTTCTCCCATAGTGGTGCAACTAGAATAAGATGATAAGAGGTCAATGTATAACTACCACCCAAGATACAAAAAGATAAACTAGAAAAAAAAGAGTTGATGATGGAACTGATGAGCAATAAGGTTAAGAGAATTTGGAAGAGGAAGAAGAACCTCCATCCCAAACCTTAAGTAGGTCCACTTGGAAAATAACAAAACCAAACGTGTATAATTATAGTCCCTTTGATTTCATATGTACATTTTCTATATTTTCTAACACCAATGAGCCTAAAACTATGAAAGGGACAATGGAAATGGAATATCAAGAGTACTGCAGATTGGTCATGGATGAGGAAATGGATACACTTATAAATAACGACACATGGTACTTGGTACCATTTCCTGATGGATGAAAACCATTGAATGTAAATGGGTGTTCAAAAACAAGATCGACTTAGATGGTATTGTTGAAAAGCACTAGGCAAGATTGGTTCAAAATGATATTCCCAAGATAATGAGATAGACTTTCATGATATGTTTTCCACAATTTTTAAGTTAACATCTATTAGGTTATTATTATCTATTGCAACAACCTTCAATTTCAAGGTAGAAAATATGGATGGAAAAAAACATTCATACATGGTGACTTCAAAGAGGAGATCGATATGACACAACCATAGCAGTATGGTGAAAAATGTAAACAATTGTTTGTTTGTAAGTTAAAAAAGTATTTATATGGTCTCAAATAGTCTCCCAAAATGTGATACCAAAATTTTGATTATTTTGTGTTGGTATTGGTATTTTTTAGATCGAGATTATATCACTATCTATATTACAAACAAGATGTTGGTAATTTCCTTAATATCACTTTATTTGTACATGATATGTTATTCTTTGATAAAATTAAGCATGCGATTTTTGATGCAAAGTCTCATATTTCTGAACCATTTGTTATGAAGGACTTGGGGGATGGAAAATATATATTAGGAAAGCATATTAGGAGAGATAGAGAAAAGAAAATTCTTTGGTTGATACATAGTATGTATGTAGAATATTTGGTACAACATTTTTGCATGGAAAATTGTGGAGCATTGAGTGTATTGATTTTGATGGGAACTAAGCTTTCATTCAAGGATGTTCCTACAATACTCATAGATATGAGGGATATGTATTATATTCCTAGTGTTGACGCAATTGGTACTTTGATGTATGTTATTTTTTGTACTAGAAAAAACACTACCCAAGCATTGGGAGTCTTGAATCAATTCATGGTTAATCACAAATGTGAACATTGAGTTACAGTGAAGAGGGTCTTTAGGTATCTGCAAGGTGCTTATGAATATTGCATTTTCTATCATAGTGATATTTCAGGGTACCCACACTGAGTGGATATACATAGTTATGCAGATTTTGGTTGGGTATGGGATGTAAATAGAAGGAGAACTATGAGAAGATACATGTTTTGATTGTTTGGTCGAGAAATAAGTTGGATGATGATTTGTAAACTGCCACAGATATTCCACTGGAATAGTTCATCCCAAAAGATCTTATAATATTCTGAAATATCAGATTGATTTGATTTATTTCGTTAGATCCCATATTTATTTTCTCTATCTTGTGGATTGAATTTAAGAAATAATTGAAATATAAACATGAAATAACATGCTCAAATACAAACCATCCCAACAAATGAAAAAAATATTTGACCTCAGAAACCCAATAGAGGAGAAAAATTAGTTGGAAGGTGAGGCTTATGCTCTTGTCTCTTTGATTTAGTTATAAAATTCACGTAGAATGGAATGTGAACTCACCATGGAGTTATCTTTTGGCACTGTGGCTTGAACGGTTGCTATATAATCCTTCTATTACTTTCTTATTCTCACAAAATACCACTCTTATATGTGTTTCTCATCTATGGAATGAGAAACAATGCAAAAAAATGGAACTCCTTCTCTTTCTAGTGGCCCCGTTTTTAACATAGCCCCATAGCCATCTAGGGGTAGTGTTTTGAATTTTTCAACCCTCAATTGTGATAATTTTTTGAACCTTCTAGAATATTATTGAAATTACACATGTGGCTATCCCCATATGTGTGAGTAATGGGGGATGATGTGGCATCCTCTCGTACCATGGTGGTCAACATGGTACGTCACATTGCAGGAGACATAACTTTTTCATACGAGCTCTGATTGACAGAATGTTTGTACCATTGGAAAGGTGTCTAAGTGCATATCAACATCAAGGGGTCTCAGCTAAATATAATAATTTTTTTACCCCAAAAATTTCATTTAATGCATCAAAATGGCTCTATTAGGTTTAAAACCCCAATTTTCCAAATTGGGATGTGCCATAAAAATGACCTTGGAAGATGATTCCTCCTATGTTTTCCACTCTGAAAGAATCGATATAGATGAAAAATAATATAATGATCCAATCCAGATCATAGCTCTCCATTTAGGGAGCCTTTTTGTCTCAAAAATCTTTATTGAATGTGGTGAGGAAATGCTTCCTCGACCTTCTCTCTAGAGTAACATTTCTCTTTGTTTGAAATTTATCCCTTCAACCCAATATTCCAAAGTTCATAATTCTCTTGTCTTGTATTTCTAGATTTCCTCTAAGTATTCTTCCAACTCTACTTGAGCATCTAGTGCTAAGTCCTCTATGTTAGGTAGGACCTACTACTCCTCTTGATCAAACATGAAAAGCTCAAATAGTTTCATATTCTCCAAATTCAATACCGAGTAAATGTGCATGTATGTGTGTATATTGATTCTATAGGAATTATCTCCCACCTTCTCCAGTATATAAAAAAAGGCCATACCATAAATCCTTGATCTTCTTACTAGGACCTTGTAGTATTTTCTTATTCAACTATAACCAAACCATGTCTTCCACTTTGAATGACTTCCTATTTATGTGTTGATCATGTTTGGCCTTATTCTTTTTTTGTGACTTCTTCAACATCTCTTGTACTTATAAATGGATTTTCCTAGTATTCTCAACAAATGTTTCTTCTCTCATTGTATCTCATGAGAGGTCCTCTCTCACTCATCCTTCCTATCCATATACAACATCCAAGGGTGAAGGTGGAAAATATCCATTGCAAGTTTCAAAAGGTTACTTACTAGTAGAAGTGTGGACTATTCTATTATAAGAGTGTTGTATATAGATCATATTTTCATCATAGAAGTGTGGAATTTGGATGCTTTTGATTATATCCCCTCAAAATATGCACCAAAGTCTTGTTTATATCTTATGCTTTCCCATGTGTCTTTGGATGGAATGTTGTAGATCCCTTCAACTTAGTGTTCATTTTCTCCCACAATGTAGTCCAAAATGCATTGAGAAATATGGTATCCCTATCTAAGACATTCTCCCCAGTATCCCAATGTGCACCCAAACATGTTCAAATAATTATTTTTCTACTTATTGTCCTTTGATGGTGTTTTTACAAGGCATGAGCATGCACATCTTGTTGAACCTGTAAAATACCACAAATATATAACCATGTCCCTTCCTAGTTGTTGGTAAACCACACACAAAATCTATGGAAATGATTGCACAAGGAGGAGTTTCGGGGATCACGACATCAAGAGGAATAGAAAACAAGGCAACAAGAATGCTGAAATCGCGATTCAATCGTAGCCATTGAATCGAGAATGAATCTAGATCGTTGATTATAGCTCATGTCGGAGTTTCGCGAATCGCAATATCAAGAGGAAAAGAAACAAATGCAACAGGAATATCGATTTCACGATATGCGATATCACGATCCAATCATAGTCGTTGAAACAAGTTCATATCTGGACCATTAGTTCAACTCCATGTCGTGTTTCGCGAATCGCAATATGGAGAGACAAAATAAACAAAGCAACTTGAATTACGAATTTGCGATATGTGAAATCATGAAAGTGCCTTATGCATAAGGCTGTGGTCACAACCCATGGTCACGAGAAGGGAAGGAGTCAGTCCAGATAAGCTCCAATTCAGGGTTTTGGAGATCGCGACTTGGAAATTCGAGATGCCTCATCTCAAGATTCACGAAACGCGAATTCGCGAAAATCGCTTTTTGCATAGGCACTTGGTTATGACCATAGTCATATTGGGGAAGGAGATAGTGTATAAAAGTTCTGTATCAAAACTTAAGAGATCGTGAAATGAAGTGTCGAGACACTCAGCACAGAATTGCCGAAATGCTGAAATGCCAAAATGAATGCAAGATCCCATGGAATCAATCCAACGATGCAGGTGAATTTGAACAAGATCGGAGGGCTACTATTGCACGACACAGTGAAACTGCTAATAACCATTGATGGTTTCTACCAGAGGATGCGAAGATACTTCGGTGTGATTTCCAGAGGAGCAGAAGAGTCACATGGAATTTGCCAGTGGAATGAAGACGACTCGTGGAGGTGATTGACAGTTGGATGGGATTGAGGCTGTAACTGAAACAGAGAAGGTGAGATCGACTGTCACAGAGAAGACGAAGAGTCTCAACTACCAGAGAGGATGAGGAATCTCAGCATAACACCCAGTGATGCTGAACGCATGGAAAAACCGCCAGAGAAGCTGAAGAGTTACCATGATGATTGGGCAGAGCACTCGAGAGGTGGAGGATATCGGCGGTGTGAGTATGCAGAGGCATTGCGCACATTGCATGCACAAGGTGCACAGAAGCTATAAGTACACTGTACAGAGAAGATATGGGGTTGTTGTTGCCATTGCTGTTGGAGTTGTTGTGGTCATTGTGTAGAAGGATTGAAGTGTGAGCAAGTAGGCAGAGCGCAGGAGTAGAAATACACAGCAGAGGAAGGTTGCATTGAAGGGACATGGTGCAGAGAGTATAAATGGCAGAAGAACAGACACCGCAATTCATGTGTGAAGGAAGGCAGTGAGGCAGACAGAGCAACAAAATGCAGCAAAACAATGATGAGTCTGGTAAGCCATTGTTGAACATATTATCACTGTAATAAGTTTCAGTCGGAAAGATTTATATCATAGGGAGGTTGGGAGGTGCTCAAGAGGACTGTTGTCCTCAGAGGTTCAAGTGGTTTCTTGAACACAGGGAGTTGTAGCTTCCATCTGGTTGCATCCAGAGAAACTAGGGTGGCATGGAGGTGCAAGGGATACCTCTTGTTCTCTGTTATACAGGTTGGTGCATGTATGATTGGAAGTTGGTGCTTCCATCCAGTTGGTGTTGGAAACACTCAGGGAGTTGGTGTTTCCTTCTAGTTGGTGCTAGAGAAACCAGGGAGTT
>SNQJ01S0295856.1:0-10559 GCA_010110895.2 Picea sitchensis | reverse complement strand
TATCATTTCAAAGAAGAAGAGGTTTTCTCCCTTTATGGGTTTCCTCGTGAAAATCTGTCTCTGTGTATACCTTATGTGTGACTAATGCTCATTACTTTTATTGTCCATATGCTGTATAATGTTGATGATCACTTGAAGAAAGATTAAGAATGTATTAATATACTTAAAATTGTTTAAGCACAATAACAACTGATTCACCCCCCCCTCTCAGTTGTCTTAGTAATTTCAACATGTTCGTCCTCTGTTGGAATACATGTGTTGTCGAACATGGATCAGTTGGGCTATGGCAAACATAGCTCTTTGCAGAACATCATACATATAAACTTAAACAACTAATATGCATTCTACTAGTACACAAATTAAATGCGGAAAATCACAGTAAAACATACATGCAACAACACATGCAATTCTTATAAATATAAAGACATGTACATAATACACAACATGAACAATTAACATAGAGATGGTACTTATCTTTTATGAAAGCCACCAACTGCGTGCAGATCTTCCACGAACCTCTCAGCCTTAGACCACGCTGCTCCAAGCTATTAGCAGTGGGTCACCCCTGAGCTGGGAGTAAACTCCACCGAGGGTAAAGGGAATCCTAGGCTAGGGTGAGGTTACAAAGTCTACATGAAGGATTTTGTCCCCAGAAGTCCACTCGTGTCCACAACGTATAGTCCCTCATTCCCCACATGCATGTCCCACCCCAGGGAGTGTGCCCCTTCTCTACTTGACAGTCCTTCGCCTACCCCACTCCCCTTCTAGGGCTTCAATGACATACCAGACATGAAGTATCAGAGCACTATAACTGTTGTGAGGCTCCCTCTGGAAAAATCACTTCCCCAACAACCTCTCTCACCTAGAGAGAGTTGCTCACAAGCCTGACAACCTGCTTCTTCAGTCCAACTCCCAGGACAATCCAGTCAGGATAATCACAACAAAAAATCGGGTATATCTCTGGTAATGACAGTAAGCCACACCAGTCCATAGAAAAACCTGGGCATCAACAACGAAATGGCTAGGGCATGATATGGCTCAGGCACTGCACAGTCATGTTGTGCCTCACATGCAAACGAGTTAACTTCACGAGCTTGCAGGGTTTCATAGGTTGCATATGTCAACAATGGAGGAATGGTTGGCCTCCAGAATGCTCGGTCTTAGTGCGTGCGTGAGTGGGGAGCATGGAAAGAATGGCTAGTGAACCCCCCAACAAACTGATTTCCCACATAAAACTGCATGCGCCCAAGTTGACACATGGTTCTCTTGGGAGCTCGTTCCTCTCCACTTGGAGTTTGTTCCTCTCCCCAAAGGTACTTAGGATAAAAGGGGTTATTTTCCAAACCTTAGTATTTTTAGGAAAATACATTATAATATTCCCTTTGGGTTAAGTCCTCAAGCTTATTCTTTTTTCCTAGCCTCTCATCCCCATCCCCTTCCCTACCCAGTGGAGCTCAGTCCCCCATAAATCTTTCTTCATGGTCGGTCTACATGCAACGATGTAATTATATTAATGATGTGAGTATTTTCATATACAAAATCAGGCTCATTGGCCTTAGCATATAGGCTCTTCAACCTAATAAGCACATAAGCCTTCCAACTTATAAACACTTGGCTCACCATCTTATAAACATAATTACAATTCAACAGGGGCTCGGCCTTGGGGTATTACAAAATAACCTTGGAAGGAGCCATACAAATCAAGTGTGAGAACCATGAAGGCCACCTTTCATCCTTCCCACTTTGCATTTAGTTGCACGTTGTAATTGAATGTATATTGAAAGATGTGCAAATAAATTCAATAAGGTATGGCGCCAAGGTAAATCACCCCATTAATTTTAATTAATAACCTAGATCTTAAGCACGAGGCCACCTTGGCCCAATGGTTCACCTCACCATTCAACTCTCTTTTTATGTGGTAGAATGGAACCTGATCAAATTGGGAGAGAATTTGCTTGATTCTTGAGATGAGTGAATTCAGTTTGTTTCCCCCCAGGTTTGTTTAGTCTATCATGGCTTTGATAACCAACATAGAGTCCTCCAATGTTATTAATGTTTTGAAACCTTATTCCTTTGTGATGCAGAGGCCCCTCCACAACTAGTAGGCCTCAACAAGATTGTTTAAGACTTTTCCAAGCCCTTGGGTGTAGTAGAAAACTTTGTTTCCTTCGAGATCGTGGAGACTCCCCCCCACATTTACCACCCCAAGGATGTGTATTTGTTACTTCCACCCTCCTTATGAGGAAGTAATTGGTGGTGAAAGTGTGTATTTGTTACTCCCACCCTCATGAAGGTGGGGGTAAGGGTGAAAGGTCTATCATGTATTGGTTTTAACATTATAATGACTAATTATGTTGTGGGGTACATTCTATAATTTGATATGAGGGATATGTGGAAGGTAATGTAATGTTTACATAGGATAAGTCAACAAAAAATTAAATTATTTAATTATAATAATAATAATAATAAAAATAAAAATAATAGTGTTTAAGTTAGCTTGATATCTAAATAATGCACACCATGCACACATTTTAATTTTTTTAAACTATAATTGGGATATTTACTAAAAAATGCAATAGAGCTCGTAGAGAAATTACATCCAAGTTGTGTTTCAAAGATTTTAAACAAGAACAAAAAACAATACTATCTACCATATTATATCAAAGACTATCTAGATATGTAAGCAGAACTTCTCAGTATTTCCTTATGGCATAGATTCTACAAAATAAACCTAAGATCCTAATGACTTTATAAAACACAAACTTAACATAAAGCATGACGACTCGTTGCTTCTTCCATTGTTTCATTCATTGGGCTCGAGTCTGGCTTTACAATTTTCATATCTTCAGTTAGCTGGTGCACAATTTCTTCTTCTTTGTCCCTTCACAGTTGGAAGTGACTGATTGCACTTGATTTGAAGCCTCAATTGATCTCCCTTACTCAAATTTATAACCATGTTCCTAAGCATATTCCATTATGCCTCTAGAACAACTATTTGATGCGTATGTTGAACACGTGCGCCTATGATTGTTATTATCTGAGTAGTAACCTACTGTTTTTTCTTATGCATTTTCGATGTTGCTACGAAGATTGAAATTTTGTTACCCCATATAGATTCCTTGTGATTTCTCAGAACATGCACAATCTTTTGCAACTATCTATAATCCATCAAAATCATGTTACAATCAAGGCTCCAAATCACTTGTAAAATGTTTGTGCTACCCTTTGTCCAAATGCTTCGCTTCACCTTCAAACCCTTGGGTACCTAGAAGGAATTTATTCTAGGCTCAATATAGTCTATGCAACCGCCCAACAAAAAATACCTAAACAAATTCATGGAGAACTCAAATAGAAAAAGCAAACTTCCACACGAGGGAGAGATGAGAATACAAACAAAATACCTAAAGCCAAAGCTTGAAACTCTTCATATGAATGAAAACCTCCCCGAGCTGAAAAGAGACATAACCTTCCAACCCCAAGAGACCAATAATTGATTAGTTATGTGCACTATAATGTCTATGCTGCCACCCAACAGAAGAGTCCTTCTCATAATCGATGAGAATTTATACAGAAGAAATGAAAATCCCCTAGGAGGAGAGACAAGGACATAAACAATACTCCCAGAGTCGGTGCTTGGATCAATTTAGACGAATGTGGGTTTACCTATATTGGAAGAAGGCAGAGGAGGGGGCTCACCTACATTCCTAAAAAGAGACTAAAAGCATACACACCACCCTAATCAAACAAGCAAAACTCATTAAATTGTTGCACAAACTTGATAACCATGGTCTCCACTATTGAATTCCATGCCAAGGAGCCATAATCCCACCTTCACGGGAGAAAATTCCTTCCACGGGTTCAAATTTGTGTGTAGCCAAGAGCTTGGGCATGTGAAGAGATGTTTCGGGTCTCTTCTCGTTGTGCGTCACATGAAGCTTTATATGCATGTTACATGCTTTGGTCCTCATATTTAGATAATTAAGGAATGGGTTGAATGGAGACATTACCATTGATATTGATGACCCCCTCTTTTGTTGTTGTAACTTTATTAACAAAACCATTCGCTAAATGATTATTCTCCCATAACACATGAAATAACTTGATGCCAATGAATTTATGTGCTTGTTTTGCTTGAGACAACATTGGTGCTAATAGATTATCAACTAGAGTAGTGTTTGATACCATCTTAGCAATGATATCCTTTGAGTCTCCCACCATTATCAATGGTTGGATGAGAGAATCGTTGGTTATCCTCAAGCCTTGCAATAAAGCACGGGCTTATGCTTGATTATTAAATGAAAAATTGAGACCCCATGTGAATGACATTTCAATTGTTCCTCCAGGGCTCATGATGGCCCCTCTCGCACCTACCACCCCATACACATGCACATATTAGTGATGTGAAAAAAATGAAATACCATTAGTATAGGTCCCTATTAATCCTAAATCTATCAAGCACAAAAAGATTGAATCCCTGGATGCACAAACTTTTCCTCAATTTTTTTCACCTTCAAAAAAGTTTTCGCTTCCAAATATTTGATCATTCTTATCACTTGATAGATATGGAGTTAAGACGGATCTAGATTAATATTAATGACATTATTGTATGGAAAAAAAAATGTATCATATAATATTAATACATGTCATATTAAACAAGTTAAAATGAAAAAAGTTTTACATTAAAAAACGAACAAACAATGTAAAAAATTTCAAGTAACTAAAATAACTAACAAAAATTCATCACAACCTTAAATTTTTTATTTTTTAAATAACAAAATGTAAAAAATTTCAATAACAAAAATAGCTAACAAAAATTCAAAAAATCATCACAACCTTAAATTTTTTAAATAACAAAATCTAAAAAAATTTAGTAACAAAAATAGCTTACAAAAATTCATCCCAACCTTAAATTTTTTAATAACAAAATATTCCTAATTGTTTTTTTTTATCGTCTTGATGTTTAATAAATTTATATTAAACTACCTTTTTATTTAAGTTTTTAGCTTTACCATTTTTATTTTTGTCCACACATCAATTGTTTTCATTTTAACTTATTAGTGTTACATAAGTGATGTTACTTTACTTTACTTAATACATCTCTTATTAAAATTAAATAAAGTTTTTATGTAAGATTTAAATGATACTTTGATAGTTGACTTTTGTGTATAATTTTTTTAAATAAATAAATATTATAATTTATTATTGGAAAATTGAGGAAGCGAAGATAGAGGCCAATTAGCTCATACCTAATAAAAATTTGTAAATAAAGACAATAGTATGTCAAGTTCCTAGTCTTAGTTTTTATTAATTATTATTATGTTAATTATAGTTATGTAGGGTATTTATGTTGTAGTTGTATTTTTAATGTCTTTTGTTTTTTATGGAAAAGTTTGCAAGGAAAAGAGATGCTTCCTCATATTAGTAAATGGTATCTTTAGTAAACTTGTTTATATAGATTAGTGTGCCTCAAAGAGATTTTTTTCTTAATTTGTTCATTTATTTCATTTATGCAAGACACCAAATTGGTGTATGAGACCCCCTTGTTTATGGGACAAGGGATGGCCAAGCGAGACACCAAATTGGTGTATGAGACCCCCTTGTTTATGGGACAAGGGACCCCCTTCGCGTAATGATTTGACTACTAAATTCTACGGAGGTATACATACCCTATCCCCTCTAGATTTGAACTCGTAATCTCTTAAGAAAAAACACGTGTTCTTAACCATTAAACTCACTCAAACTATATATATTTTAAATAAAATCATATATATAATCTTTTTTTAATTACTTTCCTAAAAACCTTTTAATTCACTCATTAATAAATGTTTCTATATTTATTTAAAATTTTGATCATAACGCACTCAAAAACAATCTTTGCAATTTAAAGCAAAGTACATAGTTTAATGTACACGGATTTCTACTCCATCATCACTAATAACATTACAGCTCGTGTAATATTTAATTGATAACTAGGTTGAGTGTTGTTTGACTTTTGTACCTAATAAACAATCGTGATATCAAAGCTAACTAGCATTTGGATATTTTATATTTAGACGTGTATCATCATGTACTCAACTATTGGATTTTTTTAAGTCACATTTATTTATTTATTGAATACAACATCCAATAATGTTTATCAATCCGTTTTTTAACAAATACCAATTGATACATAAATTTTAGCTTTACAACAATGTGATACTTTTTTTTAAAGCAAAAAATTTTCTCAAAATTATATTGATATAATTTCATTTACACAACGAAGAGATTCATAGGCCTGTCCTTACAGGGCATTCTTAATTGTCGAGTCTGAAACTCAAATCTAATTCACAAAAGAGACTGTCATTACTATTCTAGAAGAATACATAAACGAAAATACTCAGAAATGAAACTTCAACAGAGGAATAATCCGGTCAAAGCCCCGCTACAAACTCAGCCCCAAAAACTGCTTAAGGTTAAAAAATATTAAGGTGAGAGTGATGGCTTTCGGATCCATTTTCCCAGTGAAAGAAAGACAATCTGCCTTCAGGCTCCCTGAGAGCCCTCTTTGAGAGACTGTCAGCTTCTTTGTTGTGATCCCTATAGATGTGGTGGAAACTTATGTCTTGAAAAGTAGCGGCCAGTTCTAAAGTTTTCAGTTTCCAACCTTCAAGGCAAACCGCATGAAGCCTTCCCTTTTTATTTATCCAATCGATTATTACCTTTGAGTCACCCACAACTTGAAGTTTTTCGATCGAGCAATGATTAGCCATAGCGAGGGCCGCCCACAAACCCATGAGCTCTGCTTTTGTATTAGTTTCGACACCACAATTAATGAACCAATTAATTACCTTTGATGTCTGAAACTTTAAAGTGCCTCCCGCTCCGCAGCACTCGCCATTGGAAAGGGTTGCTCCATCAAAGTAGGCCAAAATGAAACCCTCATGCTACACACAATTACAAGTTCTGATTGGTTTAGCAATGAGTATTGAAGGCTGCCAGGAGTGATGAACAAAAATCCTGTGCAGCACTGCAGAATGTGTGGGTGATCTGTTCTCAAATAAAGCCTAGTTCCTCTCTAACCAAATGTGCCAACACACCATCGTTGCCAAGCTGAGAGGTGCCGAATTTTCAGTTGACCAACTATTAAAACAATCCATAATGGTAAAACCCTCCCACTTTTGTTTTAAACGATATAGAGAATATAAGTGGTTCCACACCTCTTTTGAGAATGGGCAATGAATAAGGACGTGATCAATGTCTTTTGTATTACAAAAGCAAAGAAGGCAAATCCCCGGGCCCTCCCAACCCTTTTTCTGAAGCGAATCCCAAGTAAGCACTTTGTGGTTTGCTGTCAGCCACAGAAACAGTTTATTTTTTCACTGCAACTTCCATTTCCATAGAGTTTGCATCCAACCGTTGACAAGTGGGAGATCCAGAGAATTAGTAAGCGCCTTGTAGAAGTTTTTTACTGAATTTTTTCCCGAGGAATCACTCCCATTCCACACCAGGGAGTCCGCTGAATTCCTTAGCAGGACACCTGCTCCCTTTAAAGCACAACAATAAGCATGCCACTCTGTTGCTAAAGAACCCATGAGGCTGAGTGTATCCCTGCTTAACCACTGATTCGGAAAAGAAACCTCGCTGGAGGTGTCTCTCAGTTGCGCTAAAACAGAGTAATTGTTAGAGCTTAGGTGAGAAATCAAGGGTGTCGAGAGAACACTTAAACTTGGCCTTTTACTTTGTTTTATTGTTACTTCAAAAATACTAAAAATCATATTTTGTTGTTTTGTATGGAGTTTTGAGAGTAGATATGGAGCTTTGAGAGCTCAGTGTCCCTTAAAAAAAAATTAATGAAATAATAACAATTTTCCAATTTTAATGAACATTAATCATTTATGATTGATAAAAAATTACTATAATTTTTTTAATATTAATATTGAAATTTATAATCACAACTTATATTTATTATAAATATATATTTTTATTATAAGAAAAATATATTTTATTCATAAAAAGCTTTTTTCATAAGAAAGTACCATAGTATGCAAAAGTTTGGATGCCATATCATACTTCCACTACAACATTCAAAGAGTATGTAGAGCTTATCATGCTTTCATACATAACATAAAACAAAGCATCTTGAAAAGATTTCAAGTGACAAGGTATAACCTCAAAGTCATGGGAAGGAAGGCCAAAAGTGGTTATGGTTGTTTTAACCAATTTCATGTTTGTAGTGCACATGTATGAAGCTTTCATGATGCATTAGTATTTTTTTTACCATTTTTCTTGTCATGTTTATCCAAAGGGTGGATTTGTAAACCATGTATCACTTCAATCATCTCAAATGTCATTGTTAAACTCAATCCAAACACATACGTCTCACTATATATCATTGACCAAAGAGGTTAAACTATTCATCTAACTTTAAAGTCAAAGTTTAAAGAAAGGACAAGTAGTACTCTTTGATATTTTATATATACTTAACTCTATAATATATAATAATTAATTATGATTAACTTTCACTAAGACTGAATTGGTCTATCAAACCTTAAGAGGATAAGTGCTTACTTGTGATTTTTTAGAATTTTGTTTTTGTGCTCTAAAAACATTAAGAGAAGCTTTCCAAGATCTTAGGAAGGTTGGTAGTGTGATAAATATTTTGAAAATAAGATCTAATATGGATATAAGGTATTTTGAAAATAAGATTTAAAGTTGTATATTTATATAAAGAAATAAGTTGATGGTCCAAGTTGTTATATATACCCTTGGGGCTATATGGATTGCATAAATTTTATTCAAAATATTGTTAATAGGAAATAATTATTTTTAATAAGTTAGATTATCCACTGTGTTAAAAATATATTATTAATTGAGTTTATTGCTATTAAATTTTTTTTATATGGATTAGTTGAACAAATATTATTATTTTTAAAAATTTTGTTGAAATTTTAAATTTTTATTTGTTGATGTTATTGTTTTCAATGTAAAAATGGATTCAAGATCCTCAAATACCTCTATTACAAAAATATTTTGCAATGTTAATGATTGATAGTTGCAATTCCATCTATTCAAAATGATTCTTCTATTTCAGGCAAAAAATGATATTTTCCATTCACATTATTTTAAGTGGCTGAAAAAGAATAGATTCCTAAATTGTTTACCCTATAACTTTCTACTTTTACATGCAATTGATTTGTTACATGTCTTTCTTTTTATGACACTTGCAAGTGTATTAATGTACTTTTATTCTTAATTTGTTAAAACCACAATGACATTGATACTTTCATTTTAACTATGTTTAAATATAAAGATGATATTGATGATGATGATTAACATCCATTGAGATCATAATTGGTGTATTGGACCTTAAGAAAGGTAAGAGATTACTTGGATTTCTTTAAAATTTTATTTATGTGCTAGAAAAACATTAAGAGAAACGTTCCAACATCACCATAGTTTTGTTGACTTAGAAGGTTAGGAAGGTCCATATTGTGACAAATATTTTGAAATTGTGATCTAATTTGGGTATATGTAGAAAGTGCATTTCATCTTCATCTCTCTTACTGTCACAAAAGATGGTAGATTCTTTCGTACCATGGTGTTTTGAGAATTCTCCAATGTCTAGTTTCACTATGCAACTTGTTAGAGTTTGTTCTTATTTTAACAATGTTGATTTTCTTCTTTACACTACTCAAAACAGAGAGATACTTTTGATCTTCTAGATTAGGGTTGACAACCTCCTTATAGTATCTTAATTTTCCTTTATCCTCTAATTCTTTATCGCAACATAGATTCTCCTTAGATTTAGATGTAATACTATTTTTAATATTATTAGTATTTTGCATAATGACTTCTTCCTGTATTCTCCAATGATTTAGCCAAGACTTGGCATCTTTATGCCATCCCCACTTGAGACGTTGGTGGTTTGGTTGGAGTTTGAAGCAATTTTGGGGAGCCTCTTGTCGTCCATGTTGTTTATCTTGTTCTTGCACATTAAGTACCTAACCATAGCTATGTTCTCAATGGGGGGAAGACTCACTTCTATGAAGAAGATAGGATGGGGTGTATTGCCTTTAATTTTGAGATTACAAGTTAATAACATTCTTTTGGACCTATTCTATCTTTCTCTAGGATTCTCTAGAGATACTACACCCCCAAACTTCACATCCATATAAGATAACATGAGTGACGAGAATCTCAAAGAGGAGTTTTTCCTTATCCCATAGCCAAAGGTCCACTAATTTATAATTGTTTTCAAGCCCATAATAAGCTTTCCACACTCCATTTATCATTTTCTCAACGTTATAGTTCCAGTTGAGCTTGTGATGAATATTGATTCCTAGATATTTATAGGAAGACACTTCCTCCAAGCTATTGTTGTCATATACGAAAGTATTGCAAGTCATATTTTTGGATTTAATTATCATAACCCTAGTTTTGTCGATGTTCATAGTCATACCCATACCAGAGCAGAAGTCCTTGAGGATTCTTTGTTGCTTACCGAGGTCATATGGACTCCTTGCCATAAGAACAATATCATTGACATAAAGAAGAAGGATGACGACTATACCAACGAGAGT
>SNQJ01S0295855.1:0-10559 GCA_010110895.2 Picea sitchensis | reverse complement strand
TGTGTAGAGAACATCCATGTACAGATATTGAATTAATAGAAGAAAGCTTTGATTCAATTTCATGGTTATGTGTCTATTCTCTGTGTGTTGATATTATGCTCATGAATGTTTGCTTCCTGTCATACATTTGCTTTTATATGCTGTGTATGTGATTTCATGAATGAACAGAAGTCTGAGAGGATGAGTGAATGAGTTCAAATTGTTTCTCTAAGTGAGCCAGATAATTACTGCAAGGAGTGCAGTTGAATTTGTCTGCAAGGAGTGCATGACTGCAGGGTTCAATTAGAGAAATCTTTTGTTTCCATTCATATCAGAAATGCAGATTTGGCCTGGAGCCGTGCAAGGTGTGCGCAGGCTGGACGAAGTCTCAGAGTTGCGATTCTGAGCAAAGGGAATTAAGACTGCTGCTACAGGCGTGCGCAGAGTCAAAGCTTCAACACTTAGGAGTTGCTGAAGATTTTCCGCAAGGAGTGCGAGCAAGAATTCCCTTAAAGGGACTCAAAAGTTGTGGAAAGAAGCTCAGGAGGGATAGACCTTCAAGTTCCTTGAAGGGCCATGCCAGAATTTGTGCGTAAGAAGGTTTCAGGAAGAGACGCAAGTTGGCGAACAAGTCTCGTGGAGAGACATTTCTTGTCCGTGGATTGAGTAAGAAGAAGAGATAGATGGTCGGTATTCTCTGTGGAGAATCTGCGAGGTTCTGTGAATTGTCAGATCTCACCGAGGTACAGGGAAGTTACCGTGTGAGCGTGGAGAGGCTAAAATCTCAGGAGGGAAAGAGCCGTCGATCGGGATCACGGGGGGCATTGTTTCTACTCGTGGATCGACATATCGGGAGTTCGTGAGGCGAGACTTCAATTCTATGCAATAGAAGTCGCGAATATAGCGAGAGGCGATATTCCGATAGCTACGAAGTAGCGAGGGCCACACAGTATAGTGGAAGGCAGGTGGTATAAACCATCGGAGGTTCGGCGTCTCAGGACTCGGGAGTCGAGGTAAGAGTCATTTGATCTTGCAAGGGGCGAAGTCATGAGGAAGTGAGGTCGAAAGTCTCGGCCTTTTGGCTTCTCGGTCATCGGGAGTCGAGGAAGGAGTTGTTTGGTCACGCGAGTTGCGAAGACGCGATAAAGCGAAGTCCCGATAGCGGAGGTAGAAGTCAGCGTTGACTGGCGCATCGGGTCTCGGAGATTCGAGAGCCCAAAAGATAGATAGTGAATCCGCGAGCCACAAAGTTTCGATCCTCCAATAAATCAAGGAAGGAGGGTCGCATGGAAAGAACTGTGGGTGCAGATTTCCCGATAGGGAAATAGAAGAGTCTTGGATCTCTTCGGGCCAAGAAAAAGAGGGTCCTGAGGAAGCAATCATGAAATGGGGAGTGCAGGTTACCGTCAAGTGGTATCAGAGTGGGAAACTCTTTGTTTTATGTAACAGAGAGAGACATGATTCGACATGCCGCCAAGAAGAGAAAGGCAATCACCTGGTCCAGACGACAGGGATGTGCGAAGAAGAGGTAGGCCGACAGGAAATCCAGAAATGGAGAGGCAAATGAGAGATCTCAGAGAAAGACTGGAGGAGATGGAAACATCTCAGAGACGTGGAGTTGGTGCAGGGGATCTTAGTGATTCCGAAGTTGAAGAGGAAGCTGGACATGAAGAAGAGGTCACATCCGAAGATGCATCAACCGAGTGGTTGATTAAAGCTATCACCAAGATGGGTGCGAAGGCGAAAATGGACATTCCAGTCTATGAGGGAAATTTGGATGAAGAAGAACTATTGGATTGGATCCAAGCTCTTGACACCTACTTTGATTATGAAGATATCGAAGAGGATAAAAAGGTTAGGAATGTTGTCACGTGATTGAAGGGACATGCAACATTATGGTGGGATGAGATTCAAGCTGACAGACGCAACAAAGGCAAGCAAAAGATCAAAAGCTAGGATCAAATGATTGCAAAGATGAAGGCAAAATTCATCCCAAGAGATTACCAAATTTCTCTGTTCAGGAGGATGCAGAACCTGAGACAGAAGCTGATGACAATGAAAGAATACACTGAGGAATTCTATCGACCGAACATCAGAGAAGGTCATCGGGAGAGCAATGATGAGAAAGTTTCCATATATCTGAATGGTCTAAGATACGACATTCAGGATGAATTAAGCATGGTTACCATCAGGACGATGGAGGATGCTTATCAGATGGCTCTGAAAGCCGAAGAGAAGCTGAGCCGTAAGAAAGGTCAGCGGGGGCAAGGCAAAAGTCAGCCCAGAGGCAAGGCAGTTGCCCAAGAGAAATATCAGAAGACCAAGGAGGAATGGAAGAAACCTCAGGGTAAAGATGAAAAAGGTGGAACCTCATAGCGAGGACAACAATATGCTGAAAAGAGAGGACAACATACAAAGCAAAGTGGAGGATATGCCGATGGCAATAATTTTCCTCATACCAGAGGTAGAGGAAGAGGCCGAGGTGGAGTAATTACATGCTTCACATGTGGAAATAATGGGCACAGGTCGTTTGAGTGTCCAGAGAAGAAAAAGGACGCTGGAGAAGCTCACATCACTGAAGCGTAGAGGCGTGATGTTGAGAATGAAGACACAGGAAGTGGAAAGTCACCGACGGTGAAAAACGTTCTCTTAACACCCGAGAAGGAGGTGGAGGACACAGCTTAGAGGACCAGACTTTTCAGAACCACATGCAAGACCAAGGAAAAAAAGTGTAAGGTTATTGTGGATAGTGGTAGCACAGACAATCTCGTTTCAACCGAGATGGTGGAGAAATTAGAGCTGGAGACAACTGATCACCCGAGTCCATACAAAGTTTCATGGCTGCAGAAGGGGTATCAGGTGAGTGTCACTAAATAGTGTTTAGTTCAATTCAAGATGGGTGGGTATAATGATAAAATCTTGTGTGATGTTATTCCCATGGATGTATGTCATTTATTGCTGGGTAGACCATGGCAATATGACAGAAATGTGGTTCATGATGGGAGGATGAACACATATACTTTGGATAAGGATGGGAGGACACATAGGTTGCTTCCGATAAAGGATAAGGAGGTGAAACCGGAAGTAAGCAAAACAATACTTCTCATGAGTGGGAAGGAGCTTCTTACAGAGATGGAGAAGAAGGAAGATCCACAATTCTTTGTGGTCAGGAAGCCGAGAATTTTTCTGACTAGCACAAGAGTGGATGATTTACCAGATGAGATTCAGGAACTGCTGGACAAATTCACTGACATCATAGTGGACGAATTACCTCATTCGTTGCCACCAGTGAGAAGTGTGAGTCACCATATTGACCTCATACCAGGAGCAAGTTTTCCGAACAAAGTTGCGTACAGGTTGATGCCGCAGGAAAACGAGGAGGTCAAGAATCAGGTCCAGGAGTTGTTGGACAAAGGATTGGTCAGAGAAAGTCTGAGTCTGTGCACTGTTCCAACAATGCTTATTCTAAATAAATATGGAGGCTGGAGAATGTGTACTGATTCGAGAGAGATCAACAAGATAACCATCAGGTATAGGTTTCCACTGCCGAGAATGGATGATATGATGGATTGCTTGAGTGGGGAAAATTATTTTTCAAAGATTGATTTAAAGAGCGGATATCACCAGATTCGTATGAGGGAAGGTGATGAATGGAAGACAACATTCAAGACAAATGAAGGTTTGTATGAATGGCTGGTCATGCCGTTTGGTTTGACAAATGTATTGAGCACATTCATGAGGCTGATGAATAAAGTCCTGAGGGAATTCATCGAAAAGTTTGTCATTGTATATCTGGATGATATACTGATTTTCAGTAAGACCAAGGCTGAACACATGAAACATTTGGCCATTGTGATGAGGAAGCTACAGTAGGAGAAGCTATTGATCAACATGAAGAAATCTTCATTCATGAAGACATAGCTCATTTATTTGGGTTTTGTCATATCGACAAATGAGTTGAAGATGGATCCGAGTAAGGTGGAAGTGATCAAGAATTGGCCATCACTGAGGAATGTATTCAAAGTGAGAAGTTTCCATGGTTTGGCTAGTTTCTACCAAAAATTCATTAGAAATTTCAGTGGAATTAGCGCAGCGATGATGGACATAGTCAAGAAAAGACATAAATATTTTCATTGGACTGAAGAAGCAGAGAAGAGCTTCAATTTGTTGAAGCGAAGGATCACTGAACAACTGGTTTTGGTGTTTCCAGATTTTGCAAAGACATTCCAGATGAAATGTGATGCGAGTGACTTTGCCATAGGAGTGGTCTTGAGCCAGGAGGACAAACCAATTGCATATTTCAGCGGGAAGCTGGATGAGACAAAGGTGAAGTATTCCACGTATGATAAAGAATTTTATGCTATCATACAAGCATTGAAGAAGTGGAGACATTATCTGATCCCAAGAGAGTTTGTACTGTATAGTGATAATCATGCATTACAGTTTATGACTCAGCAGGAGAAGCTGAATCAAAAACATGCGAAATGGATAGAGTATATGCAAAATTTTACATTTGTAATTAAACACATTTCAGGTACTGCTAAAAAAGTGGCTGATGCTTTGAGAAGGAAGTGTTTATTGCTGCAGGAGTTCCGAGTCAAAACATTGGGTTTTGAAAACCTGAGGGACATGTATGCAAGAGATGCGGATTTCGGAGAAGCATATGAAGCAGCTGAGAATCCAGTTCTCAGAGATCAGAGTCCTTGGATAGATTATATGATCAAGGAAGGATTGTTGTTCAGAGGCAATCAACTGTGTATTCAAAATTTCTCCATGAGGGAGAACCTGTTGAAAGAAAAACACAGCGGTGGATTGGCAGGACACTTTGGCCATGACAAAACATTCGCGAAGTTGAGCCAATCATATTTTTGGCCAGGGATGCGAGCAGAGGTCAAGAGATTTGTTGACAGATGTTGGGTTTGTCAGCATTCGAAAGGGAGGAAGCAAAATGTAGGTTTTTATCAGCCATTGCCCATACTAGAGAGGCCATGGGAGGCGATCGACATGGATTTTGTACTGGGTTTTCCGAGGACGCAAAGAGGTGTTGATTCCATCTTTGTGGTGGTAGACAAGTTTTCAAAGATGGCACATTTCATTCCATGCTAGAAGACCAGCGATGCGACTCACATCGCGAATATGTTTTTCAAGGAGGTCATTCGACTCCATGGATTGCTGAAAAGCATAGTTTCAGACAGGGATACCAAATTTATAGGGAATTTTTGGAGGACGCTGTGGAAGAAGCTAGGAACTAGCTTAGCGTTTAGTTCTGCTTACCATCCACAGACGGATGGGAAAACAGAAGTGGTCAACAGGAGTCTGGGAGACTTGTTGAGAAGCTTGGTGACTGAGCACCATAGCAGCTGGGATAACATATTGCCACAGGCAGAGTTCGCATACAACGATTTAGTGAATCGGAGTACAGGGAAAAGCCCATTTCAGATTGTGTATGGGACACAACTGAGAGGAGTTTCTGAACTCAGGGAGTCAGAACAAACTGCTACTAGCAGCACTAGTGTAGAAGAATTCACTGAGGCGATGAAATAACTTCACAGCAAGGTGACGCAACGACTGATAGACTCAAATCAGGAGTACAAGCGCAGAGAGGATCATCATCGGAGACAACTTCAATTTGAAGTTGGTGATCTTGTTCTGACACATTTAAGGAAAGAAAGGTTCCCAAGGGGAACATACAATAAGATGAAAATGAAGAAAATCGGGCCATGCAGAGTCTTGAAGAAATTCAGAGAGAATGCTTAAGAGATTGAGCTGCTGGATGGCATCGGGATATCTTCGATATTTAATGTTTCAGATTTATACCCATACAGAGCTGGAGAGACAGAGACTGGAGATGAACAAGCAGAGATCCAGTGGCAGAAGCAGATACCAGTAGCAGAGAAACCACAGATGGAATGCATACTGGACAAGCGAGTGGGTAGAAAGACCAGACGAAAGCAGTATTTTGAGTATCTGGTCAAGTGGAAGAACCACCAAGTGGAAGATGCCAGCTGGGAGACTGAAGCAGTGATACAGAAGCATGGACAGACCATGCAGGAGCTCATGGACAAGAGCCCATGAAATTTTTCAAGCCGAGGAGTATGATGCAGGAGAATCGCCAACTCATTAAGAGAGCCAACGTGGAGCGAAAGATAGCTAGACAACGCCAGTACAAATTTTGAAACACCTTGATATTGTTGCGCGAAACATTAATGTGTGGATTTAATGAAGCACACTTTGTATATTGTAATGGACCTTGAGCCTTTAAGCTCTCGTCCTTAGGTAGATGAGGCATTTAAGATAGTTAATGTGAAGTAGATAGAATATTTAAGTCTAGATTTGATAGTTTAGAGTTCGAGAGGGAAAATGGATATATACACCCTCACCTGTACATTGTAACATATTGAAGAAGGAGAGCAAGAGAAAGTAGAGAACTATGTAGAGAACATCCATGTACAAATATTGAATTAATAGAAGAAAGCTTTGATTCAATTTCATGGTTATGTGTCTATTCTCTGTGTGTTGATATTATGCTCATGAATGTTTGCTTCCCGTCATACATTTGCTTTTATATGCTGTGTATGTGATTTCATGAATGAAAAAAAGTCTGAGAGGATGAGTGAATGAGTTCAAATTGTTTCTCTAAGTGAGCCAGAGAATTCCTGCAAGGAGTGCAGTTGAATTTGTCCGCAAGGAGTGCGTGACTGCAGGGTTCAATTAGAGAAAGCTTTTGTTTCCATTCATCTCAGAAGTGCAGATTTGGCCTGGAGCTGTGCAAGGCATGCCCAGGCTGGGAGAAGTCTCAGAGTTGCGATTCTGAGCAAAGGGAATTAAGACTGCTGCTGCAGGTGTGTGCAAAGTCGAAGCTTCAACACTTAGGAGTTGCTGAAGATTTGACGCAAGGAGTGTGAGCAAGAATTCCCTTAAAGGGACTCGAAAGTTGTGGAAAGAAGCTCAGGAGGGATAGACCTTCAAGTTCGTTGAAGGGCCACGCCAGAAGTTGTGCGTAAGCAGGTTTCAGGAAGAGACGTAGGTTGGCGAACAAGTCTCGTGGAGAGACATTTCTTGTCCGTGGATTGTGTAAGAAGAAGAGATAGATGGTTGGTATTCTTTGTGGAGAATCCACGAGGTTCCATGAATCGTCAGATCTCACCGAGGTACAGGGAAGTTACCGTGTGAGTGTGGAGAGGCTAAAAGCTCAGGAGGGCAGGAGCCATTGATCGGGATCACGGGGGGCGTTGGTTCTACTTGTGGATCGGCATATCGGGAGTTCGTGAGGCGAGACTCTAATTCTACACAACGGAAGTCGTGAATATAGAGAGAGGCGATATTATGACAACTACGAAGTAGTGGGGGCCAAACATGATAGTGGAAGACAGGTGGTATAAACCATTGGAGGTTCGGCGTCTCGGGCCTCGGGAGTCGAGGTAAGAGTCATTTGATCTCGCGAGGGGCGAAGTCACGAGGAAGTGAGGTCGCAAGTCTCGGCCTTTCGGCTTCTCGGGCATCAGGAGTCGAGGAAGGAGTTGTTTGGTCACGTGAGTTGCGAAGACGCGATAGAGCGAAGTCCCGATAGCGGAGGTAGAAGTCAGCGTTGACTGGCGCATCGGGTCTTGGAGATTCGAGAGCCCAAAAGATAGATAGTGAATCCACGAGCCGCGAAGTTCCGATCCTCCAATAAATCAAGGAAGGAGGGTCGCATGGAAAGAACTGTGGGTGCAGATTTCCCGATAGGGAAATAGAAGAGTCTTGGAGCTCTTCGGGCCAAGAAAAAGAGGGTCCTGAGGAAGCAGTCGTGCAACGGGGAGTGCAGGTTGCTGTCACATTTTACGAGGCGATCTACAGGAAAACCAGGGAGAATTTTGAAAACCCAAAAGAGGTTTTTTCTCAACACGGGCAAAAGAAAAAAAACCTCTCCCATATTTTTCACAACTGCTACAGATTGGGAGAATTGAGACCATCGTTTGAGCCTATTTTCAGTATTTATTTTCTGCTTGTTTTACTCATCTTTTTCAAATGCAAAGTCTGGAGAGATGAAGATGAATTTCCAAAAATAGAGGGATTTTTTTCTCCAATATGATTTTATATACAAAAACCTCCATTTTTGTAACAACTTTCAATATTTGAAAGATACGATCAAGTCTTTGACCCCTACTTTTGTAGTTGTTCAATCTATTTTTTGGGGATACAGTGCTAGCTTTTAATGTAACCGTATGCTCCTTTTGGGGAGCAGCTAGATTCGAACCCCTGAGCTTGAGGTACCTATATATCTCTTGTAATTTGGATTTAAAAGGAGTTGGAACCTATTGAATAAAAAGTGCTCATTATTGTAATCAACTCACAGATCCATAGTTCATCAATCCAATAATACATTTGTAGTAGTTACAGGATTCATGTGTCAATCTTGGTGGTGAAGTGATTCTATCATTGTAATTTGTTTCCATTGTGTTTCTTAAGTTATTCATATTCTAAATTATGCTAATAAGTTTAACGAACCTAATTTGTTGAGATATACACTCTGATTCTGGCTTAGACATAATTATCATGTTTTCTGCTTAAGGGTTAATTCCAGTATTCTTTATTGCCCTGTTATAACCTGGTGCTCTCATATTTTCCCTCCAAATCTAAAATCAACATCAAAGAATCCAACAAGAATGCCTACCTTTCCCTGTAGGGTTGTTTGTAGAACCTGTCCTTGACTGAAATTCAACTTGTGACTCCATTTCCCAATGAATTTTCTTGTTGTTTCGACCAACTCCAATAAAAAAAACTAACCATGAACTAGATAGCTAGCCTAATATATTCTTTAAAACAAAGATAAAAAATCATAGAGAGACCCCTCTTTGGGTCTAGAGGGGATAGATCCTGGACTCCAAAGTGGTTTGTGGTTACCTCTGTCAATTTCTTCCTCAGGCTGAGAAATTATAGAGTGCTAACATTTTTGGCGACCATACTGGGGAACGTTCCTCATAAATGTGCATCAAAGCTCAGATTTGACTTTTGATGCTGAACATAAGCCAAACATAGGAAGGTTGTACCATTCACCTGGCGACTCAACACATCAAATAAGCAGTTTGAAGATGACTCCACTAGGCTAATGAGGAACTCAAATGCTGCTAGAATTGTTTCAAGGTATGCATGTTTGGAATTTTCACATATTTATATTTTTCGAAATCCTTTACCCAAGGATGGATATTGTTTGAGAAATGGTCCAAAATTTAATGGTGAGGATTTGAGTTTGACTTTGATGCGTATATCAAATTTTCGTGATTTCACTAAGCTTCTTAAAGTCAAACATGAATATGTTTTCCTAGGATTTTTTTATGATTCATTCCAAGGGAAATGTAGAATTTGGGCTGGTGGTTTACCCGCCAAATCCATAAGATCTTTTTCAGTTTTTTGGATTATTTTCTTGGAAACATGGATGGAAAAGATAGAATTTGTAGTAGCCCTTATTTCTATTCAAGGTTTTAAAGAGTGGAATGATATGTACATTGATGATGAAATTGATGAAAACTTTTATGCATGTTTGTATTCTTATTTAAAATCATGTAAAAGTAGTTCAGATGATAAGATCCATTTTTTGGATGAATTTTCCAAGGACATTGAAAAAGAACTTGATGTTTTAAAAGATCAGGAAATACCCCTAACTTTTTCATTTCAGGGTTTTTATTTTGAAGTCTCTTTTCATCATAGCCCAAAAGAAACATTCCTATCTTTTCCCTTTGATATTAAGAATGAGGAATGTTATGATGTGGATAGAGATTTGGACAAGTCACATCTGGAAGAGTATGTAAAGAAGACAACACCTATGAATAGAGAAAACATGACAATCAAGTTACATAACATATTCAAAATTATTAAGCAGGGCATGGAATCTATGATTTTAAAGATCCTACAATGATGTACATGGAAGATTTTTTCTATTTAAACACTCAACTATGGTTTCACTGTGAAAACCAAATACATTATGAGTTTCTTTCGGCATCACACTGCCTTCTTTTGGTTGTGATCAAGCATAGTCAAGGAGTAAAATCATTGAATTGGTTACTTGATTGGATATATTGGATATTTCATATTACTTGATCATGCAGCATGATTTCTAGTAGCGTAGGGTAGGTAGGTGTGCAAATAAGCTTGCTTGGAAGGCACCTTTTTCATTACATTTCAGTTTTTCTTTAAGAGTTTCATTTTTAGTTTGGAGCAATTACAGTTTTGATTTTCAATTTGCAATTGGGTTTAGTTTAGATGGAGAAGGTCACAGGTTGCAGCTCACAGGTTTGAAATAGGTACAAAAGAAGGACATGGAACAAGTTGCAGTCTTCAATTTTGGGAACAAATCAATGGATAAAGAACTGATCTTCATATTTAGAGATATGCGATTCTTGACACCTCTTCAGAGCTTCCATCCCCAAGTGGATCCTATGTTAGGGTCCTATAATTTTATAGGATAATCATTATGCTAATTGATATCCATTTTTCAGTGATTTTGGGATTGAAAATAATATTCCATGTTGTAAATTATTTCCAAAAAGGATCCTGGCTTGCCTGGTTTCCTAAAAAGACTTTGCCCCTCCATCCATTTT
>SNQJ01S0295853.1:0-10559 GCA_010110895.2 Picea sitchensis | reverse complement strand
AGTTTCTATTCTTTTACTTGGTGCATTTAGCCTCTCTTGGCTATTGATTGCAGCCAGAATTCTCTTCTCGATCAAGGTCAAGGTGCTCGGAGGGTGGCTTAAGGCCTGTGGTTGGGTGACGAGGGTATCGTCAATGGTTAAACAAGCACAATCCTCTATATTCTAACAAGTGTTTCATACACTTAGCAAGACACAAAGAAGAGAAGGAATTATGGAGCTTGGAGGATTCGACCCTTGGAAAATTGTTGAATAAAATAATAATTTTTGGAACCCCGTCATCATCCACCTCATGCCCATTCAACACTGAGTCATCGTTGATTCATTGTCGAGTCATATCCCACGTGTCAAAAACTCATTAGATTCCAAATATAACCAATGTTATGCCACCATGTGTCTCTTTGTATGTTGCCACGTGGAAGGATCTTATTGGTTCGGTAATATGTAATGTAATTGTTATCACATATGTTTTCATGGGTCAAATTCATCCTAGGTTTTTAATTTTTTTATCCATTAGTCTTTTAAAAAAAATCTTTTGATTTTCTCCTTATGGTTTTCTTAGGTATTAGCTCAAAATAAATGTAAGGTTGGATGTTGGCCCATACATTTGGCCCATACCTATGGTTTATACCCTTGGTTCATTTTATTTGGTTTATAACTTCATTTCATCAAATGATTAGACAACCATCACTATCACCCCCATGCCACCACTAGTCTGACATGTCACTACCTCCATTATGCACTTAAACCCCTCCACTATGTCCCTCTACCTGTTAGAAGGTCAAATCAAACTCCTTCTAGTATGCTACCAACTCATCAGAAGTTTTCGTAGCACATATTGAGTACACCTTTCCTCTTTATCATTATTGAATTTATGAAGCTGGTGTAGTCGATCTCATTGTTTTAAACATCCATGTTTTAAAAGGAAATAATTGAGATTTGGCCATCATTAAAGTTGTCTAACTGTTTTATCAAAGATTTGAATTTTGCTCCTAGTTCCGCAATGCCTAAACTCCTAGTCCAGACATGCGTTGTGTATTCTGCTACAGACTAGTTGAAAAAGGATAATTGAAGGTTATACTCGTTGTAGGCGGTTTCATGCTATCTCAAGCACATCTACAATCAAGCCACAATATTTAGGTACTCCCTGAGTCATCTGATCTCTGTTGAAGATCAATTTAAGGCTCTGCTAAATTTTCATATCACCTGGCGCTGCGAATTGTGGATCCCTTTACCAACCGACCTCTTTACTTTGGCTATCACCAAATTCTTAGCCTATTTTCAATTTTTTTCAGCCTATTCCACTGCAATTGAACAAATCCTGCTATTAGAGTTGTTGTGCATATCTATTTCTTGGCCCTTGTTGTTTTTGCTACAAAATTTGCTACGAATTGTGCTACATATCCCCTGTTCCAATGCTACGAACCTATGTCAAAATCATATCGCTATCCTCTGATCATATAACCTGCATCAACTCTTTTCCTTACAATTTCAATTGATATTTTAAATTTAAAGTATGTTTACATTGAAAAGTTTAAGAGCCTTTCTCATTAAAATGATGATGACCCTGCATGGTGGATAAATGTTAGCTTAAAAACCTTGACAATTTTTTCCTCCTTGCATATCCTTTTCCCTGAAGGGTTTTATTCATTTTCTTAAGCCATCAGATTGCTCTTTCATTAGCCCAGAAGTCAAATTGAAGGAAAACCCTAAATCCTTAAAGAAGCCAACTTTTAAAAGACCATCATTCAAACCCTAAAGACCTATGTCCTTGTTTGGCCTCTCATACCTCTCAGATCATTGTAGTGTTTTTTCTCCTTTTTATAGCAAATGGATACACCTCAAAAAAATAAGTTTCACAAGGGTGGGAGTATAGTCAGGATTGAGCCTTCTGATATGCACTTGTTTGATTCTGAACCTATGATTAGAGAGGTCTTCCAGAGGGTTGGTTGTCTAAATTTCTATCAGAATATGCAAAGGGGACACCCTGAGGTAGCTAGGGAGTTTGCCTTAAACTTTGATGGCACTAAAACCAAGGTGGGAAGTTGGGAACCATTGAACTAGAAGTATCAAAAGCCACCATTGCAACAACCACTGAGATACCCAACACTAGTGAAAGGTGGTTTAAATCCATGACTCTTAATGCATCCTTTTCTAAAGAGTTCCTCAAACCAGAACATCAGGGAGATAACCTATCTAAGGGGGTGCCTAGGAGCCACTTGGTTGACGGATTTGACAATATGTTGAAGGTGATCTAGAGATATTTTACCTGTGAGGGGATATTCAATATGATTTACCAATATAACATTAGACTTTTGTTGCATTTCATAGGCAAAGATCTAATGAACATCCCTTTCTATTTGTTTAGGAGTATGGGGAAAATGGTTGATAGGGTTCAAGCCAAGTCCAAGGATGTGGAAACATGTGTTTTCCACTCAGGGTTGATTAGGATGCTTGTGATGGAGGAGTTGAAGAAAAGAAACATAACTTGGGAGAAATTCATTTCCTCTGCAAATTTGCAACTATATGTAGCCCCTACTCCTCAATCCAAGGTGCATATCCCTTTTCCAACTGATAGTTCTTCTCACACAGAAATAAGAAAAAATATAAAGGGAAAACACATTTCCAAAGATAAATAGGTTCCTAAGGAAGTTGAAGAAGAAGAAGGGGGAGATCATCACTCCCCACAAGGGAACTTTCACCCCATCTAGCTCCAAAATTAGAAGAAGTTCCCTCAACTAAAACCACAGTTAAAAAGGGGAGAAAGTTACACTTTCCATCACCTACTGCAACAGTTGAGACTAGAGCTAGAACGTCCTTCACCAGGTCATCAACCCAGAAGGAAACTACTAAACAAAAAGTCATAACAAAAGCTCCTATTAAGAAGAAGGATAAGGGTAAAGGTGATAATGTTGAGAATCCTGTTGAAATCATAAACATCACCACTCCCCCTGATAACCCTACTATCAAGAGGATGATCAGACAAATCAGAGATGCCAGAAAGGAAATTTTCCACTTGAAGGGAGAAGGATTGGCTGAGAGGAAAAAGATTAAGGAGATTGTGGATATGTATAAGGAAACTATTGATCTCGCTAAGTTCACAACAAGGAGATTTCTTCCCCTTCATAGGAAACTTATAAATTTTTACAGGAAGAATAGAGACTTACAGTCTCAAATCAAAAAGCTCAAGGTGGAGTTACAACCCTTCAAAGATGATTTAGCTTAGAGAAATCTCAATTTTCTAGCTCAAGATGCAACAAGGAGAAGTACCAGACTCAGAAGATGAGATGGAGTGGATGAAAGGCCTTCAATTTTGAAGAATGGTCATCCATGCATTTTTGAAGTTTTGTGGAAAGTATCATGTTTACACCCTATCTAGAGGAATCTACAGGATTATACAACTTTGGCTAAAGTTTTTGAATTATTTTTGCTCAAATTTCATTACACAGACAACTACAGGACATTTCGTAGCGTCTGGCACTGCAAAATGATCTACACAGACAAAGTTGCAGGTGCACTATGGAATGCTCTGTCGAATCACCTAGTCAGAAAAAAAATGCAGTTCGCTACGGAATCTGCTACAGAATAGTTTACACGGGTGGGCGCTACAGAATCTGCTATGGAATTCGCTGCAAAATCAGCTGTGAACTGGCTGATACAATCAACATTTCTGGATTCACTGCCAATTCCAGTTTTGATGGGTTTTGAGGGAATCAACGGTCACCAGGTGGCAGATGGATCTTAGCATAAATTCTTGGAGATCAATTGGAGATGGTGGACACATGGCATTGATGGAGATGCGCCCAAGGAACATCTCATTATGCAAATATTACAGTGTTAGAGTTGTTGCCAACATCTTCTTTGTTTTTAACGGTTTGTTGTTTCCACTTGTACATACGTAACATTTTCAATTTTAGTGGGAGAATCCTATGTAAGAGGATGTAGCTCGAGTTGTATTGATGTCACTCATTGTTTAGGCTATAAAGGCAGCATTAGAATGACATTTTTTGGTTCAGATAGTTGAGCATAGACTCCTTGTTGTAATGTTTTGATAAGACAGAGCCATACTCTGGTTTCATTTATGAGATATGAGACTTTTTGATTAATAGAAGTTAACTTCCTTTTCATTATCTTACTTCTTTCTTACTCTGTTTGCTCATTATTGAATGATTCAATTGAGATATTATAGTTGTGTTGTAATGTATGTTTGATTATGATGTTGTTTTAATTGTTATCAATGTTTTAAGGTTTATATCAAGAAGTTCTTGTGTCTGAGATTTTTCTTCACTTATCTTCTAGTAAGGCTTGATTCTTATAGTAGACATATTCATCCTTTTCATTAAGTCTTCCATCTACCCACACTTGTCTTTAAATCACCGTCTGAAGTTATCCATAACCTCATTTTCTTATGCATTTTTTCCTAGAAATTTATGTGTTGGAACATTGCTATGTTGAGTTTTGTCAATTTGACATTCTATCATAAATCTACCTTTACAAACCTATTTGATGGGTACCGGGCTTATCCTCTAGCAATTTGAAGGTGAATCTTAGTGACAACATTCTTGGCACCATTTCCGGGGACCGAATTGAAAACATTTCCCTGTGATTGAATGACAAACAAATATTTATTTTGAAGGTGCATTAGAAATCAATACATTGAAGATTGCAGCTTGCACTTGGCGACTCCACTGTTTCAGTTATGGCTCCCAAAGGAAGACACACGAGGTCTACTCCACATCTACCTCTGGCTACACCTGAAGCTGACAAGGATAAGATTATCAAGAAGGGAAAATCTTCTCAAGAAGGCTTTTCAACTGCTGTACCAGGTACTTCTGGTCATTTTCTCGATTCCAATTTTAATACACTAGTAGCTATATCTAGTTCTCATCTTTCACCCTCTGCTGAAATTTCTAGAAATTTGGATTTTGAAAATTTCCCTATTGAATACTCTTATTTTACTCCCAAATTGAAAGAAGAAAGTTTTGAAGTCCTTGCCTCTCCTGATGTTGTAAGCTAGTTTAGACTCGAGAGCTTAGAAGATTTTCCTACCTTGGGTTCTCCTACTCCCCCTTCTATTAAAATTGTTGTGACTAAAGAGGAGGAAATCTCAATTCTCTTGGAACCTATACCATATTCTTCCAATACTCGACCTCTCCCTGTGAAAAATGAAATCTCTCCATCCTATATTCCTTATTCTCCCAAGCTACACATAATTAAGACTACAGTTGTACCTGTCATGACTCAATCTCCTCCTTGTTCTACTAGAATTCATAATCCAATGGAAGGTGCTAACATTCCTAGAAATAGGATGGATTCCATAGTGGCTACTAGGTATTCCCCTCTTGTGTTTCCTCAACCTATGAATGCTCTTCCAGTTGGAGACTACCTTAAGTACATGCCCAAATTTACAGGGGAAGAGGACATAACTGCAGAAGAACACCTTGTAGCCTTTTATAGCTATGCACACAATATTAATATTGAGAATGAAGATGTATGGATGAGGGGCTTTGTACAGAGCCTTGATGGTGAGGCTACGAAATGGTTTAGGGGTTTAAATCCTAGATCTATTGTTGGAATTGAAGCTTTGGATAATGCCTTTCTGAGGCATTGGGGGGATAAAAAATATTTCCTATATTACATTACAAAGTTTGGGTCACTCAAGAGGAAAGAAGGGGAATCTGTTTCAGACTTCTCAAAAAGATTTAATAAAATGTACAACAAAATCCCCACAGAAATTAAGCCCACATAAACTTCTGCCAAGATCACCTATCCCAGTGCTTTTGACCCTGAGTTTTGTCTCCTGTTGAGAGAAAAAAGATCTACCTCTCTAACTCATATGCAAGATGCAACCTTGGAGTTAGAATATAACATATTAACAACTAACAAGCTTAGGGGAAAATCTGATAGAGTCGGGAGAAAAAGTAGGACTGAAGCTTCAACCTTTGGTTCCTCTGTTGTCAATCCTCAAGTTGATGAACTAACAAAATTGGTAAAATCACTTTCTGCTGAAATGGAAAATTTGAAACTTGAAGGAAAATGAAATTAAAGAAACACACAGAATGATCATAACAGAGGAAATTTCGGGAGACCAAATAATGCCCCTCAAGTCCTTCAAAGAGATCAAATAAATAGAGATAGGGATGATTAAAAAAGTCCAAGCCCCTCTCCAAAATAACCTTGTTGCTGATGAAGTAGGAGAGGATGAAGAAACTGATCCAAAAATCTATTGTCTTGGTGACACCTCTCCATCCCCTCATTTAACTCAATCTACATATGAAGAGTCTCTTATGGACAACCAATTGAATGAATTGAATAAATGGGAAAAATTCAATGAAAATTAAAATGAATACAACCTAAGGTCAAAACATAAGGAGGGAAATCCTAACACATCTGATCAACCCACCAAAACAGAAAATTATGCTAAGGTTGTGGCATTTAGCAACAAAGAAAATGTTAAGTACCAAATTCCTGAATATAAAATACCATAATAGTGCCAAAGATATCTTAATACAATCACCACACAAGATATATGAAACAATATAGAAAACCACACTTTATTATATCAAAACCTTGAGGTAGGGCAACACCATACAATAGATCCTATTATGGAAGGGATCCTCTCTTGTTCACTTGCCTCTTCGAGGGGGATTCCTCCTATTGAGTATATCTCTAAATACAATACTTCTCTTCATATCCCATTACATTGCTTAAACCCCTTTATATAGTGCTACCATAACCTAAGAAAATTCTAGAGGAGGAATCTTCGAGAAGTAGAACCTTCTAAGAAGTCCTCTTACATTTATTATATCTAACTACACATTTATTATATCTAACTACCATAGTGGGACTTATTTAATAATATAGTGTACCTAGTCCGCCTTACATTGAATGGCCTCCATTATTATCATTATGGGCCCTTTGGGACCCCCCACTACCTCTCTAGCTACCTAAGATTCCATCCCCCTTATGAAAGAGTTGTCCTCAATGCTTGATGTACAACCATATACCAGGGTCCCATGGATAAGTGTGGATTGTAGTGTTGAAGTAGACTAGAAAACCAAGGTCCCATGGATAGTGTGTACCATAGTGTTGAAGTACACTAGAGAACCAGGGTCTCATTGAGAAATAGAAGCCACCATGCTGAAGTAGTCCAATCGTCATTGTAAACCAGGGTCCCATGTCCAATTTCTCATGTGAACTCCACACGGAAGATATCGACACCCAATAACCAACTGAAAATGATGCTTCCAATACTGACACCTATCATGTGGATCCAAATAAGAATATCTATCCACATAGTGGGAAAGGGTCAGAGTTGAATTTGGAAGGAATAATACCATTGTAGAATATGCAAGTTGGACACTGGTAATCATAACTAGATCATGATGTGTCACATTGATGTTCTCTACAGAAGGTGGAGTAGAGTCATCAAATAAAAGATGGAAGTGGTTGTCATCCAAAAAATAACAACTATCCATATACCAATCATCACAATCGACCTCAAAATCATACCAAGCATATATTTATTGATTTAATTCATCCCTAATGTCCGCCATAAGAAATATCTCTTGCATTCTATCCAATGAATCTTGAATACTATGAAAAATATCCTTGAGGGAATCCGCAAGGTCCTGCAATGTGATGTCATCTATAAGGTCATGCAATGTGTCATTCAATTGGGCTTTGAATGCTTCAGTCATCTGTAGAATTTCTTTGAGGTTTTGAGGGGAAATAGCCATTGGAAACACCACATAAAATATACCAAAAGAAATGTATTAAAATAATTTATCCAATGGTATTGATCTGATAGCAATCTGAGCACCCTAGGAAAAGTTATGAACTCTACAGTCTCGTCGTCGTCACGAAACTCCCCCCAAAATAGTTGATTTTAAATCGGTGATATCTTCACTTCAAGAGATCTGATTTGGATGATTTGTTTTTTTGAAATTGGGTGAAATTGTGAGAGGAACTCATATATGCAATATTTTTTGAAAAATTCAACCCCATATTCCACATAAATCATAAAAATCACGCGACCATCCGCAGAAAAAAAAAAACCCTAAAAATTACAGATTTTAAAATGCAAATAACTTGACTTCCCATACTCCATTTCAGACGATTTGTTTTTTAACTTGGGTGTTTTTCTGAGAGGAACTCAGATATACAACCCATTTTTGAAAATTTTACACCAAAACCTATATAAATCGTCTGAAATGTCCCAGTCCTCTTTTATTTTCCGAAAAAATAAATCTACAAAAAATAAAAATATTTGCCCACACTTCCTGCCAAGGAAAGTGCTCTGATACCAATTGTTAAGTACCAAATACCTGAATACAAAATACCACAATAGTGCCAAAGATATCTGAATACAATCACCACACAAGATATATGAAACAATATAGAAAACCACACTTTATTATATCAAACCCTTGAGGTAGAGAAACACCATACAATGAATCCTATTATGGAAGGGATCCTCTCCTGTTAAATTGTATCTTCGAGGGGGATTCCTCCTATTGAGCCACCGCTCCAAATATAATACTTCTCTTCATATCCCATTACATTGTTTGAACCCATTTATATAGTGCTACCATCACCTAAGAACATTTTAGAGGAGGAATATTCTAGAAGTAGAACCTTCTAAGAAGTCCTCTTATATTTATTATATCTAACTACACATTTATTATATCTAACTACCATAGTTGGCCTTATTTAATAATATAGTGGACCTAATCCACCTTACATTGAATGGACTCCACTATTATCATTATGGGCCCTCTGGGCCCCCCACTACCTCTCTAGATACCTTTTCTAGAAGTAAAACCTTTTAAGAAGTCATCTTACATTGATTATATCTAATTACCCATTTATTATATCTAACTACCATAGTGGGCCTTATTTAATAATATAGTGGACCTAGTCCAACTTACATTGAATGACCTCCAATATTATCATTATGGACCCTTTAGGACCCCCCACTAGCTCTCTATCTACCTAACATTCCATTCCCCTTATGAAAGAGTTGTCATCAATGCTTGATGTACAACCATATACCAGGGTCCCATGGATAAGTGTGGACCATAGTGTTGAAGTAGACTAGAGAACCAGGGTCCCATGGATAAGTGTGGACCATAGTGTTGAAGTAGACTAGAGAACCAGGGTCCCATTGAGAAATGGAAGCCACCATGCTGAAATAGTCCAACCGCCATTATGAATCAGGGTCCCATGTCCAATTGCTCATGTGAAATCTACATGGAAGATATTGACACCCAATAACCAACTGAAAATGATGCTTCCAATACTAACACCTATCATGTGGATCCAAATAAGAATATCCACTGACATAGTGGGAAAGGGTCAAAGATGAATCTAGAAGGAATAATACTGTTGTAGAATATGCAGGTTGGACACTAGTAATCATAAATAACTCATGATGTGCTCTACAGAAGGTGGAGTAGAGTCATAAAATAAAATATGGAAGTGGTTGTCATCCCATAAATGACAACTATCCATATACCAATCATCACAATTGGCCTCAAAATCATATAAAACATATATTTATTGATTATATTCATCCCTGATGTCTGCCATAAGAAATATCTATTGCATGCTATCTAATGAATCTTGAATACTATGAAAACTATCATTGAGGCCGTCTGCAAGGTCATGCAATGTGATTCCATCTATAATGTCATGCAATGTGTCATTCAATTGGGCTTTGTATGCTTCGGTCATATGTAGAATTTCTTTGAGGGTTTGAGGGGAAATAGCCATTGGAAACACCACATAAAATATACCAAAATAAATGTCTTAAAATAATTTATCTAATGGTGTTGATTTAGTAGCAATCTGAGCACCCTAGGAAACTTTATGAACTCTGCAGTCCCGCCGTCGTCACGAAAAACCCCTAAAATAACTGATTTTAAATCAGTGATATCTTCACTTCAAGAGATTTGATTTGGACGATTTTTTTTTTGAAATTGGGTGAAATTGTGAGAGAAAATCATATATGCAATAGTTTTTGAAAAATTCATCCCCATATGCTACATAAATCATAAAAATCACGCGGCCATTCGCGGAAAAAAAATCTTGAAAATTTCAGATTTTAAAATGCAAATAACTTGACTTCTCGGACTCCGTTTTAGACGATTTTGTTTTTTAACTTGGGTGTTTTTCTGAGAGGAAATCAGATATACAACCAATTTTTGAAAATTTTACACCAAAACTTATATAAATCATCTGGAATGTCATGACCCTCTTTTCTTTTTTTTCTGAAAAAATAAATTTGCAAAATATAAAAATATTTGCCCACACTTCCTGCCAAGGAAAGTGATCTGATACCAATTGTTAAGTACCAAATACCTGAATAAAAAATACCACAATAGTTCAAAATATATCTGAATACAATCACCACACAAGAGATATGAAACAATATAGAAAACCACACTTTATTATATCAAACCCTTGAGGTAGGGCAACACCATACAATGAATCCTATTATGGAAGGGATCTTCTCATGTTAACTTGCCTCTTCGAGGGGGATTCCTCCTATTGAGCTACCG
>SNQJ01S0295851.1:0-10559 GCA_010110895.2 Picea sitchensis | reverse complement strand
AGAATAATTATTTATATAGTATAATTTTTATTTGAGAAATTTTATTGAAGGTTAATAATTGAATTTTTTGATTTGTGATTATTGTAAAAGACAAATAATATTTATTGAAATTGTAATGGGAAAATAATATTTAATATTAAGTTGTTGAGTGGTATTATTATTATTATTGAGATATTATTTTCACCATTATCTATGTAGAGTAATTCATTAATTTATGACCCAAATGCATTGGTATTACTTTCAACACACCAATTTTTCATGATTTTGAATAGTCCAATCATCACCTTTGGGGCTTTCACCTAGAAACCAAAGCTTGATGAGAGGTCATCCATCCCACTACTCTTGTGGATAAGTACACTTAATGTAACATCCCAAAAAAAAAAAAAAAAATTAAGTTTGAAATTTCTTAGGAAATTATTTCCGTTTTTTGTAAATTCGAAATTGGAAATTTTTTGCCATTTATGGCAATTCCGAATTTCGAATTTAGTTAATTGTAATTAATGATTATGATTGTTGGGCAGAGATCTGATTTGACCCAACTAACTACTTGACTATGACACTTGTATGAAAAAAAAATTATAATTATTGTTGGAGGACAAATGGAACAACCATGTTAAAATCAAATGACCATGACTCCATGAGTGGGGAACATGTTGGAACCACCTCAGGGTTGATTATTACAAGTGCAAAATCAGGAATTTGACCATTGGCAGCCCCTGAAAATCAGGGATTTGGAAATATACGAAAATTCCCAAGGGGAAAATGACCTAGGCACTTTTTCTTTTGGATATATAGCATATGTGAGGAGGAAAGACACTGCCTAGTATGCTGGGGAAAAAGGAAATCCATCTCTTATTGTTATGAACACTACTTGTTGAGTGTGAGGCAAGGAGGAGACTGTTGAAACTGAAAGACATTTTGTTGAGAAGGCGTTCCGAGTTAGCCCTCATGGATTCATGGTTAGGCTAGGGGGTGAACATGACAAGTGATTTGGATGCCCTGCTCTAAGATTGGGAGGAGCGTTGTCGTTCCATTTGTTTGTTCATAAAATTATTCAGATGTGTTCATTTATCCTTCTTTGTTTAAATGTCATTGTAAATTATTGACTGATACATTGTCCATCCATTTAAATATGATTGAAGTATTATGTTTACTAAATTCTAGAGAATACCATGAAAGTAGGATGGACTCTCCCATAAATTCTGTAGTTGTGGAGTAAAAATCATGTTAAGTAACTTGAATGGAAATGAAATTTGAATGGGGAGATATACCAGGAAAAGTATTGTGTTAATGAATTTATACCCTTTTAATTATGTTAGAAATTACTACCAGTTTGGTGTATCTCTTTCATCTGATTATGATGTTCACATTTGAATAACTGTGTAGTGTCCACTATTCTGGAATGAATATGAGATTTACAAAACAGTACATACTACATTACGTATTTACATTCCTGTAGAACATCTCGTGAATTTTGGACGATTACTCTACCATCTTTAAATACAACTGTGTAATAACTGTATATATATATAATAGAAGTCGACTGCGTATACAAACATATAGAGAGAGAGAGAGAGATAACCCCACGACTTGCTAAATTCACTTCTAAAATTATAGAGTATATATATATCAATAGACATTAAGGATGTAATGGAGACGATTAAGCCTAACTAGTTATATTTCAAGTTCTGGAATTATTGAACCAAATGAACCTTTCAACATAAACGAAATTATGGAACAAAATACTAGAAGAGCGAAAGCTCGTTTTTACTTAGAACTAAAACAGAGACTTTGGATGCATGTTTTGATAGGCTCAAATTTTATATTGTTGTTAGTCAATGAAGAATCGTGACAAATACTATATAAACCAAGCATCAATGGAATAAAAGAAACAATAGACTCTACTTGGCCACAATGAAGTTGTTTACAATAATATAGGAGTAACTAAAAGTAAGGAATATACTTTCCGGAAGCATAAGGTTAATATGCTCTTCATTTCCATAAATAATCTAATAGGATTAAATAAATAGCATATCGACAAAGTCAAAAATTTAATCGTTTTGTATTTTCTTCCTTTCATTATACGATATATAAAGAGAAGAGTATTGTATCTTAACATTAAAATACAACCCAAATAGAGAACCCAGAATTAGGGTATGTCTAACCTACACAACCAGTGCGTTATAATATTCCATATTGTATATTGTTACAACATTTGATATGTTTGATAAATAAGAACTGAGCTTTGAACTGTATACATTATGGTATTCAAACCGAGAAGCTTTGATATTAGCATCTGGGGCGATAAGTCCTAAGGAGTTTAAAAGGAACTCGAGTACCTTTTCCATGAAAGGATGCCCGAAATCCGAGGGTTGAGGAGCCTTCAACCCTGCAAAGAAACAAGTAAATTTCATTAGTATTTGTCAATCACTAATAAAGTTGTTTATACAAAGTAAACAGAATTGAATCATCGAGGAAAAGTGTCTATAACAAAACAACAATAGAAGAATTGGGATTGTACTTAAATTGGGCCTTAGCACAGGCCGTCTCTTGCGGCATAACTGATGAAGTCATCCTCTAACTTGACGGGAGGAGGAATCCAATGTCGATCTGATGGGTACCTCGCAAAAATCAGAGGCCCCGTCATTAGGTCTCATTGTGCACAGTTCTTAGAACTTACATACTCGAAATAAAAGCAAAGAAAGATTGTTAAGGTTTAAATAATCAAGAAATACAAGATGAGACACATTATATACTCTAGACCAAAATACAAGAACCAAGTTAAGATGGTAGTCGGACATTTTTCCTAAAGATATAAGTGCTGGAAACTATAGTATTGAATTAACATATCGCCGAAATGTATTTCATCACCTTACACAGACTTCACTCAGAATAATACGTATGCCAAATACCTTTCTTGAATGGTGGTTTCCACCATCAAAAAAATAATAATAGTATATAACGAGAAGTTTCCTTATATTCGTATATTGCTTGTTATAGAGTATTCTTTTTCCTTTACGAATCGTTTGGGACATAGGGTAACCCCTCTACATTACTTACTGAACAAAAGTTACAGAAATCCCTTTTGAATGTTTCAAGCTAGCGGGTGGCCTGTCATGATTCACCGAAGTAAAACACTTGAAGACATGTTCCTCAGCAGGGTTTCTACCCTATCAAGGTTTATTCGGAGATTAATACTTTTGTGAGGACTTACAAGGATTCACAACTAGATAGCAGTAGCATTAGAGAAGGTAAATTCATAAGACGAATAGAGGGATACTGCGAAACCATCAATGAAGCACAACCCCATAGCCTGCTAATTTTACTGTGCCAAAATGTAGGTACTAAAGTAAAGGAGGGGGTACCGAAAAGGTCCCTAAAGGATTTGGAATCATTTTATCAGTAAAGGAAATTTCTAGTAACATGTGTAATTGGGGTTACAAGATAAATAACTAACCACAGAAAATAATTGTCAAAAGAAAATCATAACCAGAGCTCTAGTATAATAGTTCTTCCACTGTAATGAAATTCGAGTACTCTTTCAACTTGTAAAGTTACAAGAGGTTTGCGAACTTACCAGAGCGATGGGTAGGGATGCATGGTTTCCACCTGGTGAAGCCTCTGAGCATTCAATCTTTCCTTGCGAAGGAAAAAGCATAAGTGTTTTTGGAAAAACTACGAGAATGTTGAATGAATTACATCTAAACCTAAGAGAGTCCTTACTACATAGAGTAAAGGTTAGTAGTACGATGGAAGGTTCTATCCATTTGATGGGGAAATAGTTCGCGTGAGCCTATTGGTCAAGGAGTCAAGTGAAACCATCTTTTTCACACTCACACGGGATTTCATTAATGGCCGTATCAGAGTTTTAAATTCACACTTGTCGAGAACCTTACCCTCACATTAAATATGTACGAAGTAAAGAGGGTTCCTTCGTGACATGACCAACTAGAAACTATGAATTATAACTACAATGAGTCCATTTAGTACCTTGTTCGAAGAGAGCCATCGTTCAGTTGAGATATCGAGCAGTTTAGTTAGGGTTAAACAAATTTGTTCGGATGGAGTCTTATCATTACAAATACTTTATTTAAATGGGGACTGGAAGATATTTAGCCAACCGTTAACTACATGGGACTTCGTTTGGAAAATTTGACCATAAAGAACAATGCCAATATTTTATGTTAAGCCTACAACTTGCTACTAAGGTGTGTATCTCGACCCCCTTGTGTTGTGCATTGTTATGAACCTTGTTTTCGAAAGACTAATGAGACTTCCCTTGTGCATAAGTATAAGAGGTATTTTTCTTAGGGAAGAATTTTAGGATCGTAAATCCTAAGTTCTCCATAGTCTAATTTCAATATAATATATAAATATATATATGAATGATTGGATAATTTTAGGACTGATGAGAATGTTAGAGTGACAGAATGTCATTTATTAGGAACTTTGTTCCTTATGTGTTGTACTAGAGAGAAATGTCAACATGGATAATCATAATATAAGAAACTTATCAGAGTTTAACAACAGAGAAAAACTGTCATCTTTCCCTAACTATGAGTCTATCAATTTAATTTGGGATTAATGTTCCTAAGAAAAAAAATAAAAAATTATGATGAATTTGAGGTACATTACATATGGTATCAGAGCAAAGGTTACAGCACTTGAACCTTGAACAGGGCCAAATTAATTACTTAGCACATATTTATGTTTATGTAAAACTAATAAACCTTTATTGTTACAAACAAAAAACCCTTTTTTGTTATGTATTAATCATGGCAGCCCAAGATGATGCGGAAATCAGACTTGATGGGAATCTTGAACAAATACCTCCTAAATATCCAAGACAGAATAGTGATGGAAGCTCACTTACTGAAGTCCTGGAAACAATGAGGAATCTCATTGTTGAGCTACAGGTTTTCAATGAAGACAATGAGAAACTGAAGAAAGCACAACAAGAGCAAAAGAAAATAAATGAAGTCTTGATGCAAAGTATAGTGACAAAGAAAACCCCAAAAGATGATAACCAGGAAGAAGAGGTCAATAGAAGGGCCTCCAAGAATTTTGGTCCCAAAGCAAAAAGAGAGGATATCTCATCTGAAGGTACACCTTTAGTTGAAGATAAAACAAAAACAGATAGAAAAAGAAAACAGGTAGATCACCTTGAAGGAGAATTCAAGAAAATCAAACTAGCTACCTTTGATGGGGAATCCAGAATAGGGGAAGAAGTTGAAACATGGTTACTAGACATCAAGAAATATTTCCAGATATACAAATATTCAACAATATGAAAGTTAGGATGGCCATCTATAATCTGAAAGGAAAAGCCATCATTTGGTGGAAAGACATGAAATTGGCCAAGGGCCTAAAGGAGAAACAGATGGAATGGTCAGTCTGTAAGAAACATTACTTATCTAAAAGTTATTATGAAACAAAAACGAAAGAATTTTATGAATTACGACTTGGTCAAATGGCTATGGAAGATCTGATAAACAAATTCCTAGAATTACTAATGTTCGTACCCTATATCCGAGAGGATAAAGTGAAAATCCAGCAGTTCCTAAGCTGTTTATCGCAGTCCTACAAGGACATAATCGAATTTGATAATCCCAAGTCCTTGAGTGAAGTATTCAGGAAATCCTGAATGTGTTTAAACCAATACAAACAACAGTCGGAATTTCCCAAGGCTTGGAAAGATAAGAAATGGGACCGAATGAACCAGTAGTAAAAAGGGATACCAGTCAGCGCCTTATTGGAACACAACAAAACACTTTCCAAGGAAAGACTTTCACTCCAACAACACAAACACTCAAAGAGGTGGTAAACCGGTAAATCTGGGAATAAAGAAGTTTGGGGACAACCCCCACGAACCATTAAAGTGTTGGGAATGTGGAGAACCTCATCTAAGGAGGAACTATCCACATTTGATTTCAGCAACCAGAATTGTTGTTCACAATTTGCAGGAAGCCTCTATGGTGGGAGATGTGGGAAGAAGCATGCAACGGATAAATGTAGTTGTGAACAGTTGGGAAGCTGACCTCCAGTACTCTGTGGTGGAAATTGAAGGTAAAATCAATAACACTCGAATTTATGTCTTAATAGACCCTGGAGATACATTAAATTATATCACTCCTGCTATAGTAGAGTCAAATAAACTTAAGAAAACAAGGCATGCAAAGTCTTGGCTGGTACAACTAGCAATGGGAACGAAAAGAAAAGTTGTTGATTTTATTTCTGATTATGAGTTCAGTGTAGGTAGTCAAAACATAAAGACAAATCTAAACATTCTACCGCTAGGATCTTATGATGTAATTATCAGAATGGATTGGTTAGAAAGGCATAAAGCAGTGCTAGATTTTTATGGAAAATCACTTAAGTATCAAGACAAAAATGACACAGTTAGGGCAGTTCAAGGTATACAAAAACCAGTATCAGTTAGACATATTTCAACAATGCAATTCAAGAAATGCATGAGAAAAGGTTGTCAAATTTATGCCATCCAAGTAACAAACCTGTTAGAAAAATAAAATAAACCCAGCTTGGAGGATTTTACCATTTTGCATGATTTCAGAGATGTATTTGTCAATGAGATACCTGAGTTACCCCCATGGATGGAGATAGAATTTTCTATCGACCTTCTACCTAGTTCAGCCCCTATCTCAAAAGCACCTTACTGAATGAGTTTGCTAGAATTAACAAAACTAAAAATTCAACTACAAGAATTATTGGATAAAGAATATATCAGACCGAGTGTTTCACCATGGGGAGTATCAATCCTCTTTGTGAAAAAGAAAGATGGAACTATGATATTATGCATCAATTACAAACAATTAAACAAGATGACTATTAAGAACAAGTACTCCTTACCTAGGATAAATGATCTATTCGATCAAGTAGGTGGGGCAAAGATTTTCTCGAAATTGGATTTACGATCTAGTTATCACCAAGTGAAGATAAAATATGAGGACATAAGTAAAACATCTTTTCGAATGAGATATGGAAATTACGAATTTGTGGTCATACCTTTCGGACTCACTAATGCACCAACCACGTTTATGTGTCTAATGAACAATTTTTTCAATCAGTACTTGGACAAGTTCGTGTTAGTATTTATTGACGACATTCTGGTATATTCTAAAATAGAGGAGGAACATGTAGAGCACTTAAGAATAGTTCTACAAACTTTAAGGAAGCACAAACTGTATGCTAAATTCTATAAGTGCGATTTTTATCAGAAGAAAATACAGTACCTAGGACATGTATGATCTGCAGAAAGCATTGCAGTCGATCCTGAGAAGATAAGGGCCATCATGGAATGGTCGGTACCTAAGGATGTAGCATACATCCAGTCATTCATGGGAATCACTGGATATTACTACATATTTATAGAGGGATTCTCCAAAATTGCTTACCCTATCACATTGTTACAAAAGAAGGAGACCAAGTTTAACTGGTCAGAGAAATGTCAAGACAGTTTTAATAAATTATAGGAATTGTTAACAACCACACCCATTTTAAAGGTAGCAGATACAGATAAAGACTTCACCATCTATGTAGACGCGAGTAAAGAAGGACTAGGTGGTGTCCTAACTCAAGAAGGACACGTTATTTGTTATGAGTCCCAAAAACTAAAAGAACACAAGTGAGACTACGTCACTCATGAATTAGAATTAGCAGTTGTAATACACGCCTTAAAAATGTGGCGGCACTACATAATGGGTAGAATATTTCTATTATTGACAGATAATAGAGGTGTGAAATATTTTTTTAGTCAGTCGGACCTTAATGAAAGGCAAGCAAGATGGCTAGCCTTCTTGAGCGAATTTGACTTTGAGGTAAGACATATCAAGGGAAAGGAAAATAAAGTAGTTGATGCTTTGAGCATAAGAGCTCATGGGTTGTTTGAAATAAAAATTAGCAGGGTAGAAAGTGACCTTGAATAGAGGGTAAAGTCTACAGGTAATAACGATAAAAATTACACTAAAAAAATGGCATAATTACAGAACACTACATAAAATTCAGACAAAACAGATCTGAGGGTGGACATAAATGGGTTACTACAATTTAAAAATAGAATATAAATACCAGATTCAACAGAGTTAAAGGCAACAGTTTTGGATGAAGTTCATAAGAAACCATATTCTGGTCATCCAGGATACCAAAAACCGATAACAACACTAAGAAAGTTATTCTATTGGCCTAATATGAAAGGTGAAACAACAGAATACTTAGCTAAGTGTCAATATTGTCAGAAGGTAAAATCTGAACACCAGCATCCAACTGGCCTATTACAGCCCTTACCGGTGTTGGAATGGAAATGGAAGATTATATCACTATACTTTATTACAGGTTTTCCTAGAACTCAGAAACAAAATGATTCAATTATTGTGGTAATCGATAAACTTAGTAAGTTTGCACACTTTATTCCTATAAAGTCTAATTTTAAAGCTATTAACATTGTTGAAATATTCATGAAATAAATTTTTAGACTGCATGGTGTTCCAAAATGGTGATTTCGAATAGAGACGTAAAATTTACATCTGCTTTTTGGAAAGAATTGTTTGCAGGGTTAAATACTAACTTGAATTTTAGCATGAGTTATCATCCACAAATGGATGGACAAACTGAATGAGCAAACCAAATCATAGAATATATGCTCTGCATGTATGTAAGAACAAAACCAAGCAAGTGGGATGACTACTTGCACTTGGTAGAATTTGCATACAACAATGCGTACCAAACTTCGACTAAAATGAGCCCTTTCGAGGTACTATACGACAGAAAGTGTACGACTTCAATTAGCTCGGATAACCCAGTTGAGAGACTCATATTTGGACCAGAGATTCTCCAGGAAATGGAGAACACGGTAAGAAAATTACAACAGAACTTAAAAGAAGCACAGGACAGACATAAAAGTTACACGGACCAGAAAAGAAGACCCTTGGAATTTCAAGTGGGAGACCACGTCTACTTAAAATTCAAAGCTCGGAAAATTTCACTAAATCTAGGGAACTATGCCAAGTTGGCACCCAGGTTTTGTGGGCCTTTCGAGATATTAGCTCAAATTGGACCTGTAGCATTCCAACTTGCACTCCCAGCCAATCTAAAAATTCATAATGTATTTCATGTTTCTTTGCTAAAGGATTATGTTCATGACCCTACTCATATGATCAATTGGAACTTGGTACAGGTGGAACAAGAAGGCGATTTCCAAGTGGAACCCCTATGCATTATAGAATGAAAAGAAATGGCACTTTGGAACAGAGTCGTCACTCAGGTAAACGTGCAATGGAAGTACTTTAGCCCGGAGGAGGCCACTTGGGAGTTGGAGGGAGATTTGCAGAAATCTCATCCAACGTTGTTCCAAGAAAAGAATGAACAATGAGGACAGTGTTTTATTGAAGGGGGAAAGGATGTGACATCCCCCCAAAAAAATTATTTTTAAGTTTGAAATTTCTTAGGAAATTATTTCCTTTTTTGGTAAATTCAAAATTGGAATTTTTTTTCCATTTATGGAAATTCTGAATTTCGAATTTAGTTAATTGTAATTAATTATTATGACTATTGGGTAGAGATCTATTTGACCCAACTAACTACTTGACTATGCCACTTGTATGAAACAAAATATTTTATAATTATTGTTGGAGGACAAATGGAACAACCATGTCAAATCAACTGACCGTAACTCCATGAGTGGGGAACATGTTTGAACCACCTAAAGGCTGATTATTACTAGTGGAAAATCAAGAATTTGGCCATTGGCAGCCTCTAAAAATCAGGTATTTGGAAAGCTACGAAAATTCCCAAGGGGAAAAGACCTAGGCACTTTTTCTTTTGGATATATAGCATATGTGAGGAGGCAGGACACTGCCTAGTATGCTGGGGAAAAAGGAAATCCATCTCTTGCTCTTATGAACACTACCTTTTTAGTGTGAGGCAAGGAGGAGACAACTGAAACTGAAAGACATTTTGCTGAGAAAGAGTTCTGAGTTAGCCCTCATGGATTCATGGTCGGGCTAGGGGGTGAACAGGACAAGTAATTTGGCTGCCCTGTTCTAAGGTTGGGAGGAACGTGGTTGTTCCATTTGTTTGTTCGACAAATTATTCAGATATGTTCATTTCTCCTTCTTTTTTAAAATTTCTTTGTAAATTATTGACTGATATGTTTCCATCTATTTAAATATCATTGAAGTATTTTGTTTACTAAATTCGAGAGAATACCGTGAAAGTAGGATGGACTCTCCCATAAATTCTGTAGTTGTGGAGTAAAATTCTTGTTAAGTAACCTGAATGGAAATGAAATTCGAATGGGGAGATATACCAGGAAAAGTATTGTGTTAATGAATTTCTACCCTTTTAATTATGTTAGAAATTACTACCATTTCGACGTATCTCTTTCATCTAATTATGTTGTTCACATTTGAATAACCATGTAGTGTCCACTATTTTGGAATTAATTTGAGATTTACAAAACAGTACATACTACATCATGTATTTACATTCCTGTAGAACATCTCGTGAATTTTGGACGATTACTCTACCATATTTAAATACAACTG
>SNQJ01S0295850.1:0-10559 GCA_010110895.2 Picea sitchensis | reverse complement strand
AACAGTATGTAGTGATTGCATCGAGTCAGTTGATGACAGAACCGAGACAGAGACACTGGTTGGCAGCAAAGCACATCTTGAGATATCTCAAAGGGACCATTACTTATGGTCTGAGATATACATCCAGTGGTGGTTTATTTCTGCATGGGTATGCAGATGCTGACTAGGTAGGAAGCCCAGTGGATCGGAAGAGTACTTCCTGATACTGCTTCAGTTTAGGATTCGTTATGATATCTTGGTCAAGACGAAAGTAGGGATCCATTGCACAGAGTACAACAAAGGCTAAGTACATTGCAACAAGTGATGCTAGCAAGGAAGCAATATGGCTCAGAAAATTGGTTTCTGGTTTGTTTGGTGACAAGCTCGAGACGACGGTGGTTCACTGTGATAATCAAAGTTGCATAAAATTAACAGAGAACTCGGTATTTCACGATATTTCAAAACATATTGACATGAGGTACCACTACATCCGACACTTGGTCCAGAGAAAAACTGTAAAGTTACAGTACATAGCATCGAGCGAGCAGGTAGCTGATATCCTGATCAAGCCTCTGACCTCGAGATAGTTTGTGCAGCTGAGAGGCAAGCTTGGTGTGGCTGAGAATGACTCCCTCGCTGAGAGGGAGTGTTAAATTTGGCAACATCAACAGTCATTCTCTAATGAGAGGCCATATGGGCCATGTTATCGCACAGTTTGTAGCTAGGTCAATTGGCTAGAAGGTAGAGGCCAAACTGGCGTAACAGGAACCTTCCCCACCCAATGTCACCTCAATGGAGAGGTTCTTTCTATTTAGGGAGGTTAACCCAGGGGAGACATCCCCGGTAACTTGAGGTTTTGAAGAGGCCAAAGTATAAAGGTCAGGGCAAGAGTTCCTCCTCACAGGTTACCACCAAGGTCAGATAGTCCGGCTAATCAGCCAATAAAAGAAGTGTATGCACAAATGAGAACACTTGCCCGGAACAAGACAATAACAAATAATATATGCAGGCTATAATTCAGTGGGTTAGTACTTCATGTAACTATTTGACATCAATATACAAGCAATGTGAAACAACAGATATTCATGAGATCAATGTTTTATCAATATAGCAATGGAGAAGTATCAATTCATCAATAACTATTGAGATGATGTAATCTACAATGTATTTAATCAATCTTTTACTCAATAAATGCTTTCAATCATCATCTAATTTCTTATAATTCAAAGATGCTGCGTCAAGATGGGATACCAAGTGTGATGTCAGCCTAGTTAGGGTTAGCTAGTTAGTTAGAGTTTCAAAATTTAAAGTTTTGAGAGTTGGTTTGAGCACTATCACTTCAACGTTGTGGCTGTAAGATCAGTGCCTAAGGGTAGATGGAGTCAATTAAGGAGAGGATGTATTATTGAAGGAATAAAGGCTAAGGACAAGAGGGAAGGGTTCTAGAGTGCTTCAATGGCAGGGCCTTAGAATCAAAACCCTAGGGGAAAAAGGCTCACTCTGGTGTTGCTTAAGCAAGGCCTCGTGCTCTTTCCTCCTTCCTTAGGTCAAACTTGGCAAAACGGCTAGCAATAAAGATGAGTTAAAACAAGAGGATGATGTGAGGGAGAGTGTTGCAAAGGCAAGGCTCTATCACTAAAACCCTAGAAGATGGACAGCCCTAGGTGTAGATAACCTAGGCCTCGGACGTCACCTCCTTCTTAACCTTTAAAATTTACAGCTAGCACAAAGGGAAAAAGTGAAAAGAGTGTAGCAAAGGCTAGGCTCTTTCTTCCTTCTTTAATGGCTGAATATTTCTCTCTAAGGGGACATGAAACAAGGACCTACTTGTGTGCTTGTCACCTAGGGTTTTAAATCAGCAATTTTATAAGTAAATGCAAGAATATAAACCTACAACCATTCAATTAAGAAGTTTTACAAGAAAAACACTTACATATCATGATGAAAAGCATATGCAAACCCTAGTTGTAAACCTTCCTTCAAGAGAAATGGCAAACATGCCAAGAAAATCCTTCCATCAACAAGTGTGCCTCACTTTAAAAGACCAAATACCCAAGTAGGGCCCAAAAAATCAGACCTCACAAGAGAGTGAGTTGTGTGTTCAGTCCAAATGAGGGAAAAACATCCTCAATATATAGTATATCATGACTTATAATTAAAATTAGGTCATTAAAAATAGCCGACAAGGCTACAAACCAAAATCATACTGTTTTCTCGTTAAATTGTTTTCTAAAACCCTAAATGAGCAAAATATGAGACGTCAAGCCCTCCTGAGGGAGATGTTAGGCCCTTTTGGGGCTAGTCCAGCATCCAGAAGTCAAACGTTAGCCCTTCCTGGGCTCCTCCAAGCTGCCACACGTGCCAACCGTCCTGTCAAACTGCCACATGCTCAAGGTGACGTCAAGGCCTCCTCGGTGACGTCCTGGTCATCAAAGGGAAACGCTCCATTTGAAAAGGGTCAACCCCCCTGGCTGGGCTCAGCCAAAGTGTCCTCGATGGAACGTCCTTCTTCTTCTCATGTGCAAGAGCTCAACCAATCATTGTCTTGTCTCTGCCCCTGATGGGGTCCTAACAACCATCTGATGGGATCTTTAGCCCCATGGAGGTCCGAGCTAATCATCTCCCCATGTGTACCAGTCCAATTGGTACCTGTCTGTCGGGCATGGTCCTGCACATCAAAAACTTCTCCCTCCATGGGCTCATTAGTCATAGGGATCATAGCAATGTCAATCACATTTCATCATTAATTTTATCAAATATATGCATAAAACCCTTGATATATCAATCAATAGCTCAAAGACCCTACAGAAACCTACAATACAAGGTTGAAAAGAGAGACAAGGTACCCTATTGGGCCAACATCCATAAGCAAAGGAAAGTCACCAAGGGGTTTCATTCAAGCCATGTAAAATGAGGTGGTGTGGATAAGGGATGTCCTGACATAAGTAAAGTGAAAATGAGGAGGTGCATGGTTTACATATGATTGCCTTTACAGCAGAAGGTGAGTTGTACACATCATGGATGCGAGATTTTTTCCAAGCCCCTTGCCTTTATTCTTTTCTTTTCTTTGTCATTTCTTCTTTCTTTTTTATTTCCAAGGACTAACTAGGGACCTTTGCCTTGGTGTGGTGACTGAGAGTTGGCAGTGTTACCTGAAGCACTTTCTGAGAGATGATAAAATTTTCATTGATGGAACTCCCTTTCCCTTGGCCAATACAACCAAAGGTCAACTGCCACGAAGCGTTGTAACTTTGGAATGGTATGCGATGTCGATTACATTTAAAATTTACCCATGAACATAATAGGTTGGCTCATTATGAGGACCCTATCCTCTTAGCTAGGTCTTGTTTTGCACATTTTTCTTGGGTCCCTCTTGTTTCTTGTTGAGTGGCTCTTTATTGCCTTCGGGGATCCACAGGTGAGGCATCTCTGAGTTCGATTTTATGGCTTTGTCTTTTACCGGTGCTTACCTTTTAGACCTTTAGCCTTCTTACTAGATAAGGTTACAACCACGGGGTGTCCCTAATGCGGGACTAGGGAAAGGTATAGATAGTGGGAAACAAGATGAAAAATGATTATGATGGGAATGAACAATGGCTTTTTAGAGGAAAACCCAGCCAGAAGTGAAGTCAAAACCTAGGGTATAGGCTTGCTCCGGACTGCGTCAGTCCCTCAATCGTCAAATTAAGGTCCAATGTAAGATCTGTGTGGTTGTTAGAAATAAAGGGACTTAGATGCATACATTTCAAGGCTATAATGATCAAAGTGGCCACATACCATGATACCTAGACCAATTACCTCATGGGCGGAATTGCTTCTCGATACAAGTCAAAGTGAAGGTGATGGATCTTTGGCTGTATTAACAAGACAAGTCGATGAGCGAGAAGAAGGATGGAAGCCCTCTAGGGGCCATGCCGAGTCAATCCACCGCTCCTGGGTACTCATGTCTAGGACACGTGGACCTCGGGGGACATGATCTCCCTAGTTATCCCATGAAGTCGGGGGTAACGTAAAACCAACAGGGGGACATGTGCTAATTGTAGGCGCATGAGAACCTCAGAATCTCTGGTATAACCTGCAGACCAGCTCAATCTCGATGGGGCATTGGTAACAAAAATGGGGTGGTAATGCCACCCGGCATATACTCGACGTATGGATATAAAGAAATCATAAATGCAAATATAAGGTGAAATTGCCTTACTGCTGGTACGTATGTTGGTGTAGTCAAACAACCAATGAAGATCCAATCCGGTGTGTTCCTCGATACCTTCCTTTGATAGCTACATCATAAAACCAAAGAAACAATGATAAATCAAGCACAAAAATGTCATGGGTTAGATTATATATCACATCATCAGAAATATCAAAGTCTAACTCATAGAGGAGGGTGGGAGGCGTGGTCCCGATGCATGCTCTCGAGTGCTTGATCCATCGACAATGGATGTGAAAGTCCACGGTTCAAAGAGGCCGACTTCGAGAAAGAATGCAGCTGCCGCCTACCTTGGGCGTCACTTCCACAGCTTGAGGTCGAGGGAGGGGATTGGCAAAGCGAAAGGATGATTGGCCATTTGAGAGAGAGGTTGGAAAGCTGTGATAAGCCCGACTCATAGCTAGCATTATCCAACCAACCTTTGGAGTCTAGGGTTTTGCCAAGGAAACTCAACATTAAAAATACACTTCCCAACTACACCTTTAATGGAAGCACGACAAAGTAATAGCAGTGGTGAAAAAAGTCACGAGGATCCTTCTTTGGGCAAACAATGTTCTTACTCCTATAAAAATTCGAGCATAGTGGCGGTTGATAGTCATCTTCATAGGGTAAAATCCCTAAGGGTGCACAAATTACTCATCAAAGACCTCAAGGTAAGATTGAAAAATGATCAGGAAAATCGTATTGAGGCCAACCTTGGGTGTTTGTGGAGATCGATTAAAAATCTCATCTCCACATTTGCCAGCGGGTTAAAGAGCACCGCTATGATAATTACCGAAAACACTTTCGGAGATGACTCTTTTATGTCATAAGATGGGATCCATATCATAACTAGCCGCATCCCTGCGATCTCCCAACATGTATGAACTTATCAAAATCAGCTATATGGAGTATCGATTATCATAGCATGGAGGAGTCAAAACATCCAATATTTTTACGCTCTCGTGTCGCAGGTAAGAACAAAACTTGGAAGGGAAGTAACTCACATTGCTTACTTCTTCCTGTGTAGGAACTTCAAGTATTTGGATAACTTCATCAATTGGAAGATCTGCCTCTTCATCTCAGGATCTTGAGACATGGGGGATCTAGCTTGTCCAAGGGATCCATTTCTTCTCTTTGGGTATAGAACGAGGTATCATCAAAAAATTGGAAGGGAAAGTGACTAACATCATCCTATTCTTTTTGTGCAGGAGGAATAATATCTCACATGGCTTCATCAGAGGGAGGAAAATATACTAATGCTTCATCCTCATAATTCATGCCTCTAGTTATATCTTTGTTGCATTCTATTGGATTATGGGAGAGATCTTGCTCCTCTTCAAAGGGGTTGATAATGGTCTTCATAAACCTCATTTCTTATATCGGAGGATTCTTGGTATTGATCGCGGGTATCGTTTTTCGAGATCTTCTGATCGATTGGTGAAGATACTCACGTAGTCTAAAGGTTACCATAGGGTTTTGAAGGACATCTTCATACGTTTGGCAATGTCAGCTTAGTAAAGGTCCTATAAACTTCTTGATGAGGTGTATGAAAGATGATATAGCCACGTCCTTGCAACAACTCTTAAAAGGATCTTGTAAGTAGGATGGCTGAGTGAGTAAGAACAACTTTATAAGGCATCCTCTCCTCCCAACTTTATCTAGCTCAAATACTCCAAAAAACTTTACTATGTGAGGAGCTAGGAGACCCAAAAACCCGGTGTTCCAGGACCGTCCCCGAAGTGGGGAGCCTTGAGGCCGTTCCCCACATCCAGGATAAGGGGACTCCATGGGGGACGTTTGCCCATGTCCCCTTTTTGGGGGGATGCGACTCCCCAATGTGGGGGACAAGACTCCCCAAAGGGGGGACTCACGGGCGTCCCCTTGAAAGAGGACTCCACGGACATCCCAAGGGGACTAGAGTCCCAAATTGATTTTACCCATTAAGACTTAAAAAAAATTAAAAAATTAATGAAAACATATATATATATATACTTATATATATATATCTATATATATATATATATAATTTATTTATTTAGAAACAAATATATATATAAAATATATATATATAACAAATTAAAATTAAAAACATATATAAGTTATGCATATTATAAATTTTAAAACACAGTTAAAATAAAGAATTTAAATTTATATTGCATAAGATTATTGAATATTCAATTAAATTAGTTATAATTATAAATTTTTTAATTATAAACATGAATTTATATAATTTAAAACAACATAGTACAATAAGAAGTTACTGACACCCGTTGCCATCCCTGATGAATTGGGCACACCATGGAAATTCTCGATAACATTCCGATGCTGAGGGATCATGTCCAAGCGCCCTACTTTCTCCATTCAGCATGCCACAATGTAAGGGTACTTGATATTTGTATCTAGCTTGATATTAGGCTGATTAGAAGGGATTGCTGTAGGAATTTTAGATTGTTGTTGCACCTATTGTCTTGCCATTTTCTGCAACGTAAACATCACTTTGTGCATAAGTTTTTTCTTGTAATTTCTATGTTTGTTGACGTTGTTGACACAATTCTAATGCAAATGGTTGGATGAGATATGATGTTCCTTGGACAACTTCTCGAAACTGTGTCCTATGGAGCCATGTAACCATGTACTTAACAAAAGATTTCCCTTTTCTGTATAAAACAAGGTAATAGAACCTCCAAAAAACCCTTTTCGTCAATAGATATGCGTTTTTGGATTTAGAAATTTTAAATTGTCTTGTCATTTTCTGGAACATAGACATCACATTGTGCATAAATTTTGCTTGGAATTTCTATGCTTGTTGAGGTTGTTGACACAATTGTGCAAATGGTTGTATGAGTCATGAGATATGATGTTCCTTGGATAACTTCTTGGAACTCTTTCCTATGAAGCCATGTAGCCACGTACTTAACAAGAGATTTCCATTCTCTATATAAAACAAGTTAGTAGAACCTCCAAGAAAAACCCTTTTTTCAATAGATATGGGTGGTTGGAATAAAAAATCTCAGGCAATTGATATGGGCCAGGCTATAGAAAATGTGTTTTCAACCTACAAGATGACAGAAAATAGGGTCATGTCACAGTTGACTTCGTATGACAATGTGGTAGGATGACGTTTCAGCAAGGCAGGGTCAATGTGGCTGTCAAGAGGGCTAATGTGGCACTAAATAATATTCTGCTTATTTTTACTAAGAAAAAATAATGAGATTTTCATAAATATAATGGAGGCTTACTTGGAGAATCATCGTTGTTGCAACATTTGGAGCTTACAGGGACGTGGAAATTGGATGTGAGTGGCACCTTCCCTAATATGGGGATTGATTGCAGCTAGAATTAGCAAACAAATTATCATTCCAACTATGTGATCAGAAATTGGGTGGTATATATTCAGTTATGTTTCAGCTTCATTTATGATTTATGAATCAATGTATTTCATTACTGAATTTGAATTGAATTTTTGAATCAAGTTTAATAGTTTATAACTTTATATCATTTTACAAATTTGAATTCTCAATTTACTAATTTAGTAGTATTTTGTTGTTGAGATTTATGTTATTGTTAGTATTTGGTTGTTGGTATTGACTATTTAGTCCCTTTTAAATTTACTAATTTATGTTATTGTTGAAGTTATCATTATTATTTTTTATTTTAAATTTTATTTTTTATATTTTTATATTATATGTGAGGTCCCCGTCCCCATTTCCCAAAATCCCTAAAATTTGGGGTTACTCCCACACGTCCCCCTTTTGTCCCCCGCACCCGTGTCCCCCGGTCCTAGAGTCTTGGTGGAACATTGCTAAAAACGTTGGAGAGTTGTTAGCCATTTTGTATCAAAGTAATTTGGGTATCCTTGAAAACTTTTGAAATCCAATACTCGGATACATTTGTTTCCCAGTGTTCCATGATCCCATAACTTGGAATATCACAGAAAGTAAGGTGGCACCCTCAGAAATATTAGTGGAGTCGCCAGATAATTTTGCCTAAAACTATCAAAGGGATAAGAGGAAAACACCCTAGTGGAGTCCCTATGTAAGCTTGTAAGAAAAGGGTCATAGGGCAAAGCTTACCGAAAGATTTGTCGTTTGAGGAGAATTGACTCAGTGTTCCCCGGCAACTTGGCATGAAATGTTATCCCGCACAGTTTGTAGCTAGGTCAATGGCTAGAAGGTAGAGGCCAAACTGGCGTAACATGAATCTTCCCCACCCAATGTCCTGCCTCAATGGGAGGTTCTTCTGTTAGGGAGGAGGGTTAACCCAGGAGACATCCCAGTAACCTGAGGTTTTGAAGGGGCCAAAGTATAAAGGTCAGGCAAAAGTTCCTCCTCACAAGTTCCTGAGCAATGAGTCCAGCTAATCAGCCAATACAAAGAAGTGTATGCCCAAATAAGAACACATGCAGAACAAGACAATAGGAAAATAATATATGCAGGCTATAATTCCAAGGGTTAGTACTTCTTAACTATGCAGTACATCAATATACAAAAGAAACAATTTGAAACAACAGATATTAGCCAGGATCAATGTTTTATCAATATAGCAATGGGAAATTAATGAGATCAATGTTTTATCAATATAGCAATGGAGAAGTATCAATTCATCAATAACTATTGAGATGATGTAATCAACAATGTATCTAATCAATCTTTTACTCAATAAATGCTTTCAATCATCATCTAATTGCTTATCATTTAAAGATGCTGCGCCAAGATGGGATAACCAAGTGTGACGTCAGCGTAGTTAGGGTTTCAAAATTTAAAGTTTTGAGAGTTGGTTTGAGCACTATCACTTCAACGTTGTGGATCTAAGATCAGTGCCTAAGGGTAGATGGAGTCAATTAAGGAGAGGACGCAATGTTGAAGGAATAAAGGCTAAGGACAAGAGGGAAGGGTTCTAGAGTGATGCAATGGCAAGGCCCTAGAATCAAAATCCTAGGGGAAAGAGGCTCACTCCGGTGTTGCTTAAGCAAGGCCTCGTGCTATTTCCTCCTTCCTTAGGTCAAACTTGGAAAAACGGCCAGCAATAAAGATGAGTTAAAACAAGAGGATGATGTGAGGGAGAGTGTTGCAAAGGCAAGGCTCTATCACTAAAACCCTAGAAGATGGAAGACCCTAGGTGTAGATAACCTAGGCCTGGGACGTCACCTCCTTCTTAACCTTTAAAATTTACAGTTAGCACAAAGGGAAAAGGTGAAAAGAGTGTAGCAAAGGCTAGGCTCCTTCTTCCTTCTTCAATGGCTGAATATTTCACTCTAAGGGGACATGAAACAAGGACCTACTTGTGTGCTTGTCACCTAGGGTTTTAAATCAACAAATTTATAAGTAAATGCAAGAATATAAACCTACAACCATTCAATTAAGAAGTTTTGCAAGAAAAACACTTACATATCATGATGAAAAGCATATGCAAACCCTAGTTGTAAACCTTCCTTCAAGAGAAATGCCAAACATGCCAAGAAAATCCTTCCATCAAGTGCGCCTCACTTTGAAAGACCAAATACCCAAGTAGTGTGCAAAAAATCAGACCTCACAAGAGAGTGAGTTGTGTGTTCAGTCCAAATGAGGGAAAAACATTCTCAATATATAGTGTATCATGACCTATAATTAAAATTAGGTCATTAAAAATATCCGACAAGGCTACAAACCAAAATCATACTGTTTTCTCATTAAACTGTTTTCTAAAACCCTAAATGAGCAAAATATGAGACGTCAAGCCCTCCTGAGGGAGACGTTAGGCCCTTTTGGGGCTAGTCCAGCATCCAGAAGTCAAACGTTAGCCTTTCCTGGGCTCCTCCAAGCTGCCACACGTGCCAACCATCCTGTCAAACTGCCACACGCTCAAGGTGACGTCAAGGCCTCCTAGGTGACGTCCTGGTCATCAAAGGGAAACGCTCCATCTGAAAAGGGTCAACCCCCATGGGCTGGGCTCAGCCAAAGTATCTTGTATGGAACGTCCTTCTTCTTCTCATGTGCAAGAGCTCAACCAATCACTGTCTTGTCTCTTCCCCTGATGGGGTCCCAACAACCATCTTATGGGCTCTTCAGCCCCATGGAGGTCCGAGCTAATCATCTCCCCATGTGTACTGGTCCAACTGGTAACTGTCCGTCGGGCATGGTCCTACACATCAAAAAACTTCGCCCTCTATGGGCTCATTAGTCATAGGGATCATAGCAATGTCAATCACATTTCATCAATAATGTTATCAAATATATGCATAAAACCCCTGATATATCAATCAATATCTCAAAGACCCTACAGAAACCTACAATACAAGGTTGAAAAGAGAGACAAGGTACCCTATTGGGCCAACATCCATAAGCAAAGGAAAGTCACCAAGGGGTTTCATTCAAGCCATGTAAAATGAGGTGGTGTGGATAAGGGATGT
>SNQJ01S0295849.1:0-10624 GCA_010110895.2 Picea sitchensis | reverse complement strand
AGTGGAGCCCTAACTAGGGAGTCTAATCTACTTATACTGTGAAATTTATCCATAACATCTAATGATAGTATATCTCTGAAGCAAGTTAGGTTGGATATGTTCTTCTGGAAAAAATATAAAAACCTCCATGTTTTCATTGTTGAATGCTACCCTTGTTAATAAGTCATCAAAAGAAAGGCAATTTCAATTTTTTAGGCATGTGATCATATGCTAGGTGATAAATGTACTTCTGGAATTTGATTTGGTTTCTTTTTTTTTCTTATCATCTTTTCTCCATTATGATACAGAGTGTGGAATCTTCTTGCATAAGGATATGCAACATACTTGGCATGGGGGAAGGTCAAAGAGCTCCTTCAGAACTCTTTTTCAGACTCACATCTCATCTTTAGAAACTAGCATCATCACCCTACAACCCTGCAGAACCAGACAAAAAAAAAGATAAGCACATAATAAAGAAGTTTCATGAAGTATAGGAAATTCCAGTACCAAGCTTCCAAAAAACTCCAACCTAAAAAGATGAACTCCGACAATATACAAGCTTCAAATACAAAGGCAGTCGCATTTGCTATGGGTATTGATCATACAATGGTAAAAGCAAAGGTAACATGGTATTATTTATTTTCCTTTGCTTATAAAACTACAATAGGTATGGAAATGTTACTAGATCTTATGACCTTAGTGTTAAAACCATGCACCTATCCCTCATACCCATATGCCTAATTAACCCTCTCATCACATAAGTTCTCGAAAAAGATTGAGGGAAAAATCACATCAAAAGTATGAATATGAAGCATGTCTAGTAATGATGGTCCATGAACGTGCTTCATCTTTAAGAAAATCATGAACTTATCTTGTGTCATGAGCCATGATTCAACATCAAATTCACCGCTCAGAGGTCCAATCACCTATCCCAAACAACAATGATGCTTCGACACCCAAACATTCATTCCCCATCATTATGCTAAACGGGCAGAAATGAAATGACTTATCTGGGTGGCGAAGCCATCCAGATGAGCCTCATATTGTCTTAATTTCCCTTTGCAGCATCTTTACTTAAACTCACCATTTGAATTAACAACGCCATCGCCATATCTTTTGCCTTAACAACCTTTCTCCAATTCCGAGCTTACCTCTCCCTAAGATCTCCGGTACCAAACCCTTACCCTCATCAGCTAACTAAACCCTTGCACTACAACCCAATTTTTTTCTCACAATTTATAAAGATGGTTGTAAGTAGACGTGAACCAGTCTTCCAGATTTATAGAGAGACTGAGGAGTTCCAACTGTGTAGAGAGAATTATGTTAGATCAGGATGGATTCCATTTTTGGAGAAATTCACAGGATGGCATGAGAAGGTATCTCATGCATTTATTCAGGGTTACAATGGAGAGATTGCGCATATAGGCAATCTGCAACTAACTATCAATGAAGCAACTTTAAGGGAGGTCATGGGATTACCTAGCAGAGGAGCCAAGTATTTCAAAGGAGTAGGAATCAATAAGGAAATGTGCCAACGATTTTTGAAAGAAGACCATCAACACCCTGATTGGAAAAAGGGGATCCCTAGGAAATATATCAAGGAAGAGTATCATCCAATGCTTGCTAGTCTTCAACGATTCCTCACTTGTGAGGGTAGGTATGATGTAACCTTCATATATCATCTTAGTCTTCTATTACACTTTGAAGGAGGCCCTGAAATTGACTTCCCATATTTTTTATGGATGAGTCTGAACAAGATGGTAAGAGGTGTCAAATACCTATCCAAAACTGAGAAGACTAGAATTTACCATCAAGGTCTTATTAAGATGTTAGTTTTACATGAAATCGGGAAGCAAAGGATTAGCTGGAAAATCCTCATCACTCAACACCTTCCCACAGAAAGAAAACCTATAGAGGAAGCCCATCTTTCTCCAAAGAAAGATAAGGAACCTCAAAAGAAAAAAGGGCAAGAAATATAAGGCAACTCCATCATCATCCAGAATAGTGAGCCAAAACGAAAAAGCTAGTAAACAAGCAGGGCCCTCTTCCACAGTCAATAAGACTTTTAAAGGTCAAGAATCAAAAGGTAAAACCAAATTAGTAGAGGAGACTTCAACAGTAGCACTTGAGGAGAAGGGTCATAAGACAAAAACTGTAAGAAAAGGGAAGAATAACTCGGAAAATAAAAGTAAACAGTCTATAGAACAATCCCCTGTAGCCATTCCACAAATAGAAAAGAAGAAAAGGAAGCTTGTGAGCACCCCTGATCCAATACCCCCTTGCAAAAGAACCACAAGGATCATGGCAAAGAAAGGAAAAACAGTTGTCAGTCCTCATACACATGAAGATCCAATAGATCTTACCTCCCCTTCTGAAGACCTATCAGTTTAGGATGACATCCCTAGTTTGACCAAGGAACAAGTCACTATTACTTTATGTGGGATGAGGGAGGAAGTGGAAGAAAGAGAATACATCCAGCCAGAAACAATGGAGTCAACAAGGAAATTTACAAAAGAACAGATGAAGAAAACGATTGGGGAGATGCAAAAACAAAACCAAGAACTCAAGCAAGAAGTGAAAGAATACCAACTATTGGACAGGTATATCAAAAAGGAAAATGAGCAATTGAAAGCAACCAGCCAGGAACTTCAAGATGACCATGAAGAGACTTCTAATAAGATCAAGAAGGTACTAAGACTCTTACAATACATTAGGGTCATAAAAAGGGAGCTGAAAGCGGAAGCCTCAACCATCAACATCATTGATCCACAGAAGTAAAGAATGGAGTCTAAAATTTTGAAAATTTTTGGGTTTGTTTCAGTTGCATGAGGACATGCAATGGTTTTGGCATGGGGGAATGTTGAGCCTCTAAGTTGACATCCCCACTACCCTATTATACTCCGGATCTATACCATTTTGTCTTACCTAAGCTTGGATAAATGACAAAGAACACTACCATTAGCCATTGATGAGGTCATAAGGTAAAGTATAATTAATTCATGCATTTTTGTGGTTTATTGAGCTAGGAGACTAAATGTTTCATGTACTAATGTTCTAATTTGCCATGTACAACCTTTGACCTCTATATGAGTCCATCCTTTCTGTACCAACTCAACCATCTGGTACTTATGCGCCAGATTGCCACTATCTGAATCCAATACCAAGCGCACCTTCCATTCAAATCCGGTACCGAATCTCACCTGTCAGGATCCGGTACCAACGGCCACAGACTGTCGCGATTCAGTACCAACCATTTGTGCACTGTTGGGATCTGGTACCATTTACCAAATCTCACCTATCACGATCCGGTACTGATATAGGAAGCAAAATATACCAAGTTTAGCTCTAGATCGTACTAAAGATAATTATTGGATGTTTTGCTGAATCATTAAAGCTCTAGAAAGGTTATGATAAGCTTGTTTGTCTATTGCTTCATCCTCATACACTTCGTGTAATGAGGATGAAGCTTAAAATATGTAACTGAATATATAAATTTGACAATTGACTAATTTACTAAAGATTTCACCTCCTTGTGTTTCACAACTAAGACTGTTTAAATAGTCATGGAAAGGATGGTGGAGGTAGTGGAGAGTTAGCATAACATAGTATGTGAAACAACGTTACATATTGTAGAACACATTCTGAGTTGAAGTTTAATAGAAGGATGTCAATTATTTCCAGGTCTCGATCATTTATGAATGAATGCCAATTGAGTTGTTAGCATAGTTTCATTCTATGTTTTTAAATTTAAGTAAAAGGAATGTGTGGATTGGAAGAAACCTTATTGTAGACTCTAGTCACTGACCTGTTGAAGTGGCAAGGGCCCACCGCCCAACAAAGGTCAACATCTTTATAGATTAGTGTTAGTAGTTGATTTAAATAGTATAGATGTTAGATTAGCTAAATCTTAATTATTTCAGATGATAGTAGTATAGTTTAGACTAGGATTTCGATCATACGATTGTTTGGAGATCTTTACTTACTCTATTTTGCATATGTTATGTTTCTATTTTTAATGAAGTTGATTTTGTTTCATGGACATAAATGTTGGCAACAGTAGTCAGACATATTTGGAGGAGAACTAGTGAAGTTTACAATAGCACATTGTGAACATAGCATACTTAGTATATTGACTATTGAACTACCCATGCTATGTCTTGATGATTGATGTGTGATTTCCCTTTCAGAAGTGTGATTGCATAGTTAGTTTTATGGGTCAGATAGCAGAGTTGATTTGTCAAAAGAACTCCATCTCATACTTGCATGTGTCATAATGGAGTAGATAGCCTCTCTGTGAAAGACAACCAAAGTGTGTTTTGATTTGCTAGTTTGTCTTATTGCCATCATGCTTAATCTAGAATAGTTATATACTCATGACATTAGAATTACCTTTCTTACTGGTGTCTTGTAACTCTGTTGATTACGAATCCTGGATTGATAATTAATGAGTGCAATATACTAAACATATAAGTAGCACAATATTCTGCTTGTCAATTTGTATATCACGAAATTCTGGGTGCTATTTGCAGGGCACAGAACAATGGAGGCCCAATTTTGAGCCCTCCCACCCGAGAACCCGAGATCCAAAATGTGGCTAGGAATGGAATGCACAATCTATACATGGTCTATAAAATAACATGTCCATACTTTATAGTCCCATAATACACGGGAAGAAAAAAAAGGGAAAAAGGACAGAGGAGTCCGCAGTGGAATTGTAGGTCATGCAAATTTTGAGTGGAAGATGTATATCATAGAACAAAATGAAACATAATTCAATTGCGCCAACTTGGCAACCGCGGGCATAAAAATCACCAAGTATGAAAATGAAAAATATGTCAACACGCCAACGCTGGAACACGTGACCATAGAAACGCAACTAAGTATATAACTAAAAGGAAATAATACATAAGAACAAGACAAGGGAAAAAGGACCAAGTATCTCACAGAAGAACATCTAGTGTTTGATTATTAATGCAATTTTTTTTTAACCCCTGCCGAGTTCTCACCAGTTAAGGAATAAATTGCAAATCACGGAAGTATATTTCATACCACTGTGTTCAGTTGTTACCAGTAAGAGCATTGTTGATGTATATCAGGAAGGATGCGAAGTTGTTGGGGATGGAAAGAAGAAACATATACTTTGAACGAAGTTAGTGTAAACGAGGAACCCGCGGTGGAATTGTAGATCACAGATGTTTTGAGTGCAATATGTATATAACAGAACGATAAACAGTCGGGTTCGTAAGCATCGACGCCACAGTGGCGCCCATAAAATTGGCTAAGTATGGAAAGGAAGAGCAGTCGGGAAGATCCGTTGTGTGAGGATATAAATGAAGATGAAGACATATCAGCCTGCCAACTCTAGAACCAGATACCATAGAAAGGCGACTAAGTATATATCAAGAAAGTGATAACGAGCGGGAAGAAGAAAAGGTCGGTTCGTATCCGCCAACCCGACAACCACGGCCATAAAATTGCCTAGGTACGCAAAGGAACAGTTGTCGGTCGGATTCGTCATGTGAAGATTCATATGGAAATTAATATATGCTAGCCCGCGAACCTTACAACCGCCCATCATAGAAAGATGACTATGTATAAAACCAGAAATCCATAATGGACGGGAAAAGGAAAAGGGGAAAAGAGATAAGTATCTGAGAGTCAAAAAACATTTTTTTTTCGTTTATTAATCGCAATGTTTTCGAACCCGTGATGGGTTCTCACTAGTAAAATCATAAACTGTTGAACATTGAAGTTTTTTGGCTACAAGATGTATATGAAGGAACAGGGGACATAGGTGCTAGGTACCGTGAACCCGGGGCCTGTTGGCTAGATAAATGGCTAAGTATTGGTCAAGAGAAAGGTCTGATATCTATTTCAATAGTATTCATACTAATATGTATTAATGGAGAAAGTTTTCATATTTATCTGAATAGTATTCATACTAATATATATTAATGGATTGTTTATGTTTCAAATGAAAATGATCTCCCAATTTGCAAGATGGTCTTCGGTTCACAAATTTCGTTGAAACCACAAAAAATTTGATTGCAAGATGTACATAGCACAACAAGAAACGTAAATTTTCATTGTGGTTTCAACGATATAAACTCCTTATCATCTATTCATCTTGTATTTTTTGTAATGACATGAGAAAACGTTGACTCTCCATAAACATCAATATCTAAATTAAATTAAATGCAATCAAAATTTGGTCTGATTTAAGTAATTAAGACAACTTCAGTCGTTCCTTTATTAATGCCAATATTTTTGAACGTGTGGTGGGTTACCAGTAGTTAAAGCATAAATTGCAGAGCACGGAAGCTGTTTGACTGCAAGATGTATATGACGGAATAGGTAACATAGTTGTTTAATACCGCAAACACAAACATAATTGCCTAAGCTTTGTCGAAGAGGAAGTTTTTGTATTTATTCCAATAGTACTGATATTAGTATATATGCACAGATATTATCAAATAGAAGAAGCTGCAATATATCCAACATACTGAACATGAACATTGCATCAACACTTGAGCTTCCTTGTTGTAACTTATTAATTCAATCTATTTATGGGACCCGAAGAATGGAAGCAAGACAACTCCTTCAATTTCTTTCTTTAAATATAGGGCCGACGCCACATAAGTATGGCTTATGAAAAATTATTCTTAAATGTAAAATGTAAGCAACGAACAAAAAAGGGTTTATTTAAATTGAAGTAGTGGGCAGCAGAAAGAAAAGCTTGTCGTCCATGTTTAACGACATAGGGGAAGAAAGTACAAAATAAAATTAAAACAAGTACCAGAGATTGGAAATTACTATTAAAGAATAAAACAAAATTATCCTATATTCAAATAAGATGGGTTACAAAATACAGCTGAGGCTATTTTCCACAACGATTGTGATTTGGCCTGCCGCCAACCAATAAAAAATATGTACATTCATGAAGCTTCTTGACATTTTTCTTTACGTGCAAACCCTTTATTCGTAAAAAATGAGTTGAATATCAATTTCGAGTTTTGTAATTAATCGGTGCTGCGAACTACATCTATCCCATTTTTTTGAATAGCTTGTCTCTTCCAGATATGGTCTGCTTTCAATCGTTGGTTATTCAACATTCCATTCTTTGTCAAGTATTAATTTCCATTTGTTGTCGAAAACTTGGGGTTTAAGGTGCTTTCCTTGCAATGTTCTTGACCCTTGACATCCGAGACAACTTAGAAATGCGATTCAGGTTGATTTCAAAGTGGAGGGAGTCCTTTTATGTCACAATATCTATGGCAGGGGAAAAAAATTCAAGTATGTTGTGACTGGTATTCTATTCAATCATATGTTTGGTTGAAAAGACTGCCTGAAGGTTTGTATGTTGAACACCTTTGCTTTATTACAGTAAATTGGAAGAAACGTCCAACCCAGCTGAAAAATGAAAATCTGTTGAGGTACATAACTTCTTCGGGAAGCACAGGTCTAGCAAGTGCATCAAATGCTGCAGAACGCATCAGCACAACTCTCACAAGTGTATCAAATGTTGCAAATCACATCAGAATATATATTTCCTCATAGAGGTGGCAAGTATGGTGGCCCACAGAAAGGTCTGGAATGTTCGGAGGTGACGCCAAATATGTGGAATCTGAAACTACATCTAGAGGAAACCGAGCATACTTTGACAAAGAACATGGATTTCTGTCGAGTCAGTTACCAGACCCACATGTAGCTCATAAAACTTTGAAATAGAAACTTTTGTAGTGATAATATGTCGTTTTATCCACCCATACAGTTTCTGTTACCAGTCTCTGGTTACATTCGCAAATGGAGTAATATTTTGCATTATTTACGAACATGACAGGTCATTTTGCAAGCCGCTATAAATGCGCCGCCCCCGAGGAATACAAATTCTTGTGGATCTACAGAATTCGATACAGTTGCCAAATCTGTATTGTGGAAGAAGCTATATACTTCAACGAATAACTATTTTGCACATGACCTAAAAATTCATTACAACTCCCAGGAAGAAAACAAAGAATCTCAACAAACAAATCTCCAGGTAGTCTTTTCAACCAACCAAAGCATCGAACATAGGGAGAACACCAACCAAAACATACCTGTTCTTTTTTTTTCCACCTCTCTGAGTTTCTCTTCTATAATAGAGTTTTTTTTTTACTCAAATCTCATGTCACATAAAACCAGTCTCTCTTCTTTCATCTGGGCCTCAATCACATCTCTAAGTTTTCTTACATGTCCATGACCAGGAACATTAGAACGAAGGCACCCTAAAGCGCAACTTTTCGATGACAGAGAGAAATAGCAATATGTATTTAAAAGCAACGCTGGATGATCTTCTGTAGATTTTGTGTTAATTCGTTTTAATGACATATGTTCTCGATATTTTTTCTTATTAATGCCAATCTTTTCGAATATGTACGCTGAATAGTGACAAATACCACGTATTAAAATTTCCATATCCGAGCAGATTCTCAAATCTGACATCTAAGATATGCACAATATTAAAGAGGGACATGATGTCAAGGCCTCTGTGGGCGACACGTTCATGGACTATGTTGAAGCTTTTAAGAAAACTAAAAGAGCACCAAAAAAAAAAAAAAATTGCAAATTGAAAAATGCAGGCAAAAGAAATTACCAGATCCCATAATATTCGCTTGTATATTCATTTTAATGGAAGATGTCATCGATCTTTCCAGTTATTAAATCCCATCTTTTCGAACCTGTCTGGTCGGTTCTGACTTTTGAAAGAATAATTAATATCTATTGGGAAGGACGGAAGGTAGCGGGAATAGAGGGGACCGACAAATGGTTTTCAATTTTCTGAACCCGCAAAATCGTCAACCCGCTAAACTTTGAAAAGTAGACTAAGTATGGAAATCTAGGTAGAATAGACAAACTCATTGCAGGCAAAGGAACAATTGTGAGTTCGAGAAGTGCCCAGTCGAATTCTAGAGCACAGAAGTTCTGGGTAAAAGATGTATACACCAAACACGAGCTATCATAGTTCGATAGAACCTATCCGCGAAGCTGTGTCCATAAAACTGGCTAAGTATGCAACCGAATGACAGTCGGTCGGAATGACCACAAAAAGGTGAGAAACTATAGAGCCAAAAACACAGTTTACAAGAGGAATAATAAAAGGGAGAGAACAACTATATCGCCCACACACCAAAACCTACTCTCATAACTATGAAACCATAGTAACACATAATCCATGGAAAAATCATTGCCAACTATAAAATATAGTTTGACGTTGACAAAGTTTGGTTCAACTCGTAAGAGATGCAATTTACATCGACTACACTTTTTTAGTGCGTTCTTTAATTCTAATAGTATTCTATGCAGACTCCACTCCAAAAAAATGTAACAAGAGATTCAATTGCGGATGCAGCATCCCAACATTGCAAACCCTAGGAAAACAAGAACAAGCACCAAATAACAACCCAATTAAGAAGCACCAAAAAGCCCAACTACAGGCGCAGGAACATAACCCTGCAAAGTCGAATCAAACAACAATAAATAGCATAGAGCGAAGAAATAAGCAAGCAACAACCACTCCACCATGCATGACGCAGTTCCAATCACGATTGCAAAAACCCAAACATGAAAAATGCAACAACACGAACAGGCAAGGAAGAACAACAACAACATGCAAATAAGAAATCAATAGAAATGCAAAAAACAAGCATGAACTAGTGAACCAACAATGTCACTGAAGCATATAAATTAAAAAAAACGGAAAAAAATGTATTGTAACAAGCCTGTTAAGTAAATATCCTACACTACCAAACCTGTTCGGTGAACATTTAAGTCTGTCAAAAATGCTCTGTAAACATTTAAGAAAAAAATGCAATGCGACAGCTCTTTGACGTATCCCCAAAAAATTATTATATTTTTTGTAACAATAGTTCAAACAACAGAGAATGTATTGGAAGGCCAAACTTTGGATATCGCAGGATATCAAACATTGCCCTAATTTTACCTAGCATAAAATGCTAAACCAAACATTCGGATTAATGCTAGCATTAATCCACCTTTGACGAATGCATAAAACAAATATGATTAAAAAAGACCATATACGATCAAATACTTTGGATATGCCAACATATATAACATTGGGAATAGTGAAGCCGACAATAAGACCTCCAATCCCTTGTCCAATCAGATCATAACAAATATGATATTTTTTTTAATATATAATTCGAACACGAGATAATGTATTGGAAGGCCAAACTTTGGATATGCCAGCAAATCAAACACTGCCATAAATTTACCTAGCATAAAATGGTAAACCAAACATTCGGATTAATGCTAACATTAATCCATCTTCGACGAATGCATAACAAAATATATGATTCAAAAAGACCATATACGATCAAATACTTTGGATATGCCAACATATATAACATTGGGAATAGCAAAGCCGGCAATAAGACCTCCAATCCCTTGCCCAATCAGATCATTACAAATATGGTACTTTTTTATATATATAATTCGAACACCAGAAAATGTATTGGAAGGTCAAACTTTGGATATGCGAGCAAATCAAACATTGCCATAAATTTACCTAGCATAAAATACTAAACCAAACATTCGGATTAATGCTAACATTAATCCACCTTCTACGAATGCATAACAAAATATATGA
>SNQJ01S0295848.1:0-10559 GCA_010110895.2 Picea sitchensis | reverse complement strand
GGACTAATGCAAGGCTTGTCAATGGCACCCTTGGGGTAGTTGAACCAATTGTGTATAATCCTAGAAGATTCCCCATGAGCCTCCCACATATATTTTAGTAAGATTTGATAACTATGTGGTGGTTGCATGGGATGAAGTATTCTCTCATATTTTCCTTATTAAACCTATTGAAATATGTAAACATAGACAAATTCCATTGATACTTACTTAGGGATTAACGATCCATAAGTCCCAGGAATTGACAAGTAGAAAAATGAAACTATTAGTATTGGAAAGATAAAGTTGCAAGGTCTCACCTTTACTGCAATGTCTCGAGTTAAAGTTTTATATGTTCTTCAATTTTAACCTCCATTTTCATATGATCAATATCAAGATGGAAAAGTGTGTGGTTCTATCTAAGAGGAATATTGGCGTAGACAGATTGAGATCAAGTACTATGTAATATAAATGTTATTGAATATCTTCATCATTTCACTTTGTTGTTATTCACCTTCTTCATCACTGAACATTGTTACTTTATTATTATGCAATTCTTAATGTCCTAAATTTCTCGATGCTTTGTTGAGTTTATGAGATTTATTTTGTTTTCTGATTGAAAATATATTTTTGATGTGTCCACCCATCACTGGAACCAGTGTGGATCCATCTTAACTCTGGATCTATCAAGCACCAAGAGGGATCAAATCCATTGAAATGTAAACCTTTTTTAGGGAGCAAAATTTACAAGGTTTGCACCTTGATGGACTTGATCCCTCTCGGCACTTGATAGATCTAGAGTTTTGATCTTAGATGATTAAGAATATAACTCCAAGGAGAATTCTAAGATCTAAGAGACAATATGATGGAGGGTCATCATCCTCAAAAGTGGGAGGCCTAATTTGTACCCGACTTGATATACCACACATATCCACAAGTGACGCAACACTCCTACCTCAGAAGGTTCTGCTTGACCTCCCGGTCTTTGGATCTTCCTATTTCCTTGAGCTAAAATGGATCTTTAGTTCCCACTGGAACCCTCAATACATATAGTACCACAGGTCCTTCTTAGAAGTTACGCCTACGCGAACAAGCACTAGACGCAAACCTCTACTCCACATGACCACCTGGCGTGACCACAGACTTAACCCGAAAAGGTGTTTTGGATTTCGCGACTTCGCGATTTCTAATGTGAGTCCCCGCCGACTCCTTCGATTCCCGAAACCCCGAAATGGGCTAACAAGTCTTTATCTCTTCCCTTATACCTCAACCATGTGACCTCAGTCATGTCCTGGGGTCCACCTCTAAGTGTGTCGGGATTTTGTGACTTACGAGTTCGCGATGCAAACTCTTCTCCCTTTCCCGAAGTCTGAACTCATGACTTCTTTGATACAGCTCAACGGTCTTGAACCTTCAATGATCTGATGGCCCAGATCGCATCAGGATTTCGTGTATTGGGGATTTCTGAAAATGATTTCCTCCACACTTCCAACTTCCAAAATGATGAAACTCCAATTTGCAATTAACAGCTCTCATTGATTCATATCTAACGACTGCTATCTCTCCCAAGCTTGCGAATGTTAAAAGACACTCAACCTTAACCTCCCCACTAATTCACTGGATCCAAATGTCCATGGAAAATCGACGCTTCTCCCTTTGAGAAACTCAACTGTCCGTTCAAGTTCTCAAAGAATCTTGGCCAATTGACTTGGTATCTTCCCTCCTTAACTTGGTTTCTGCGAGGTGCCTGCGACCCTTGTTCATCCTTTGAAGTTTCCATGACTCTATCCCTCCTGAGCTTGATTCTGGCTGCAACTCAAGGATTCCAATGAATTCTACCCACACTCCTTGTGACCTTCACGATAATCATTGATTATCTGAACTCTCCAACTCTACTCACTCCCTGTGACAGTAGCTTTTCAACCACTCACTGGGTTGGAAAAGTCTAAGACTTCAACCTGCTTGTGCACACCTTGCATGGCTCTGTGCTTTCCTTGCACTTCTATTGGTATGGAAACAATGATATCCCTCCTGAGCTCTATGAGATAAAACTCAGGATCTTGTCAACACACTCCTTGAGGACTTTCACTGCACTCCTTGCAGAAATTCTCAGGAAGAGAAACAATTGAAACTCATACTCTCCCTCTCACAGACTTCATACATTCGACATGAAATCATACATACAAGCATTGAAACAAATGCATAACAGAGTATATAAGAAAACTGTAAACATACCATTCAATAGATGCAAACAATATTCATCACAACACCATGAAATTGAGTCAAAGCATTCTTATATTAACTCAGTGCTTTTGTACATGGGTTCTGTAGCAACATCCATCTGCTTATACAACTTCTACAATCTTGTTCTTCTCTACTCTCCTATTCTCTTGCTCTACTCTTCTTACTCTTCCTCTTACAACTGAGAATGATGATACCATACAATACATACGAGGGAGCTTTCTCGAGTTTTCCCTCCTACAGCTCTAAGCTATCTAATCGAATTAAAGCCTACAACTACTTTACATTGATTACATTAATTGCCTACAATCGACAGATGAGAGAAACCACTCAAGATCTAAGTTACAATTTCTAAAACATTTAAGAGCACTTATGTCTCTCCAAATATTTCATTAATGTGCCATCCTTTTGAAATTCAAAATATCTTCAAAATGTGTGTTGGTGCGTATCCAACTGTCCTCCATTTTCGCTTGCTTGTGATGCTCCTGCATCATACTCCTCAGGCTAAACAATTCATGGACTCCTGTCCATGAGCTCCTGTATCGTCTGTCCACGTTTCTGGATCTCTGCTTCGCTTTCCCAATTGGAATCTTCAATCGGGTGTCCCTTCCACTTTACCAAGTATTCAAAATACGTCTTTCTCCGGGTCTTCTTGTCAACTCTCTGATCAATGATCTTTTCCATCTGTGGCTTTTCAGCTACAGGAATTTGTTTGACCCACTGAACTTCCTTCTGATTCTCTTCCCCATCTGCTTCATCTTCTCTATAAGGATATAGATCTGCTACATTGAATATGGGTGATATTCTCACATCATCTAGCAATTCTATCTCATAATCATTTGCCTCAAATTTTCTCAGAGTCTTACATGGTCCTATATTTTTCATCTTCATCTTGTTATACGTTCCCCTTGAGAATATTTCCTTTCTGAGGTGTGCTAAAACTAAATATCCCACTTCGAACTGAAACTCTCTTATCTGCTGATCTGCTCTGCACTTATACTCCTGGTTGGAACTCTGCAACCACTCTTTAATCTTACTGTGGAGCTCCTGCATCTCTGCTACAAAATCTTTCGCTCCAACACTCTTGAACTCATTCTGCTCCAAGTATCTCAACTCAAATACTCCTCTTGGCTGCATTCCATACATTATCTGGAATTGGCTTTGTCCTGTACTCCGGTTAGGTGAGTCATTATATGAAAATTCCCCTTGCGGCAGAATATGATCCCACTGACTGTGATGTTCAACTTCTAAACTTCTTAATAAATCCCCCAAACTCTGGTTTACTACCTCAGTCTATCCTTCCGTCTGAGGGTGATATGTCGAGCTAAAAGATAAATTCATCCCCATCTTTTTCCATAGCATCCTCCAGAAATGACCAACAAATTTGGTATCTCGATCTGAAATAATACTCTTGGGTAAACCATGAAGTCAAACAACTTCTTTGAAAAACAGGTTTGCAATGTGTGTTGCATCACTATTTTGCTGACATGGAATTAAATGTGTCATTTTTTAGAATCTGCCGACTACCATGAATATGGAATCATAACCCCTCTGTTTCCTCGACAGTCCTAACACAAAATCCATGCTTACCGCATTCCACGACCTCTCTGGTACTGACAATGGTTGGTACAATCCTGTATTCTATCTTTTCCCCTTTGTGTGCTGGCAAATCCTACCTTTGTTCACAAACTTCTTGACATCCAACCTCATCCCTGGCCAATAATACAAACTGTTCAGTTGCAAAAATGGTTTGTCATGGCCGAAGTGTCCAACCAATCCTCCACTATTCTTTTCCTTCAGAATATTCTCTCTCATATAACTCTTCGGGATACGCAATTGATTTCCTTTGAATAATAATCCATTCTGGATCAAATATTCAACCCATTAGCTTCTATATCTCAGAAAAGGATTCTCACATGCTTCATAAGCGTCCTTGAAATCTAAATCATCTTTGTACATATCCTTAAGGCTATCAAAACCTAAGGTATTCACTCGAAACTCCTACAGAATCAAACATTTCATGCTCAATGCATCAACAACCTTATTAGCAGTTCCAGAAATGTGCTTTATAAAAAAAGTAAAGTTCTGCATAAATTCAACCCATTTTGCATGTTTCTGGTTCAGTTTCTCCTGTCTAGTTATAAACTGTAAGGCATGGTTGTCTCTATACAAAACGAACTCTTTCGAAACCAAGTAGTGCCTCCACTTCTTCAACACATGTATGACTGCATAAAACTCCTTAACATACGTAGAATAATTCCTCTTGGCATCATTTAGCTTCTCACTGAAGTATGCAACTGGCCTATTGTCTTGACTTAAGACTTCTCCAATCACAAATCCACTTGCGTCACATCTCACTTGAAATGTCTTACTAAAATCTGGCAGAACTAGAACTGTTTGTCCAATTATCTTCTCCTTTAACAACTTGAAAATTTTCTCTGCTTCCTCTGTTCAATGAAAATATTTATGTCTTTTCTTGACTGTGTCCATCATTGATGCACAAATTCCACTAAAATTTATGATGAACTTCCTGGAAAAACTGGCTAGTCCATGGAAGCTTCTGACTTCAAAGATATTCCTTGGCAATGACCATTCTTTGATTGCTTTTACCTTCTCAGGATCCATCTTCAACTCAATCGAAGAGATCACGAACCCCAAATAAATGAGTTCCTTCTTCATGAAAGATGACTTCTTAAGATTTATCAACAACTTCTCTTGTTGCAACCTCCTCATCACTAGAGTTAGGTTTCCCAAATGTTCTTCCTTAGTCTTACTGAAGATCAATATATCATCAAGATACACAATTACAAATTTCCCAATGAAATCCTTCAAGAATTTGTTCATTAATATCATAAAACTACTTGGCGCATTCGTCAAACCAAACAGCATGACAAGCCATTCATACAGTCCTTCATTCGACTTGAATGATGTCTTCCATTCATCACCTTCCCTCATTCTAATATGATGATATCCGCTTTTCAAATCAATTTTCGAAAAAACCTTTGCTCCACTCAAGCAATCCATCAAATCATCCATCCTCGGTAAAGGAAATCTATACCTGATGGTGATTTTGTTTATAGCCCTCAACTCTGTACACATCCTCCATCCACAATCCTTCTTTGGACTTAACACTGTTGGTACAACGCATGGACTCAATCTTTCTCTAATCAATCCTTTGTCTATCAAATCCTGGACTTGTTTCTTGACTTCTTCATTTTCCCACGGCGTCAATTTGTACGTTGCTTTGTTTGGAAAACTCACTCCTTGTATAAGGTCAATGTGATGGATTATACTTCTGATTGGCGGCAACGAACAAGGTAAATTGTCCACCACTATATCAACGAAATTCTCAAGCATTTCTTGAATCTCCTCAGGTAGATCATCTATTGAAGTACTAGTCAAGATGACTCTAGGTTTCCTCACCACAACAAACTACATTTCTTCGTCCTCCTTGACTTCATCTAGACGTTCCTTCCCACTCATGAAAAGTATAGTATTGCTTGTCTCTTCTTTCACCTTCTTGTTTTCGATTGGCAACAACATATGCGTTCTACCATTCTTCTCCAAGGTGTATGTGTTCTTTCTTCCGTTATGAATATCGTTCCTGTCATATTTCCACGGTGTCCCCAACAATAGATGACATACATCCATGGTAATAACATCAAATAAAATATCATCTCTATATTCCCCCTATCTTAAATTCAACTAAACATTGTTTAGTGACTGTTACTTGATGTCCTTTTTGCAACCATGAAACCTTGTATGGGATCGGATGTGCAATTGTCTCCAATTCCAGCTTCTCCACCATTTATGTGGATACTAGATTATTCGTTCTTCCACTGTCCACAATTACCTTGCATACCCTATCCTTGGTCTTGCAAGCAGTTTTGAACAAACTATTCCTTTGGACTGGATTCTCTATCTCCTTCTCTGGCTTCAATAGAATTTTCCTCATCATTAAGGATCTTTCGCCTTCTGCATCTTATGCCTCAAAATTTCACCTTTGCGCTTCTGAAATGTGAGCTTCGCCTCCTCCATCTATTTTTCTATCGGGAAATTCAAAATACTTGTGTCCTATCTTTCCACAGACAAAACACTTTATTTCACCACCTCTGCCTCTTCCTCTTCCTCTGGCTTGAGAAAAAGTGTTCCTATCGGCATATTGTCCTCCTTGTGAGCTTCCTCCCCTTTCTGGGTGGTTACGAGGTTTATTTTCTTCATCCTTGGGATTCTGTACTCTGTCCTGGGGAATTGATTTGCCTCTTCTTTGACTTCTACCTCTGCCCTTTTGACCTTGCTTTCGGGCGAATTTTACTTCTGCCTTTGAAGCAATATGATAAGCATATTCCACATTCTTGATTGTCACCATGCTCATCTCATCTTGAATTTCATATCTCAATCCATTCATGTATCTGGCGAATTTCTCATCATCACTCTCGCGATGACCAGCTCTGATGTCAAGTCTGTAAAATTCCTCTGTGTATTCCTTCACTGCCATCCCTTTCTGTCTCAAATTTTGCATTCTTCGAAACAGATTAATTTGGTAATCTTTAGGTATAAACTTGGCTTTCATCTTTGTGACCATCCTATCCCAACTTTTGATTCTTTGTTTTCCTTTGCAACACCTGTCAGCCTGCAGTTCATCCCACCATAGTGTTTCATGCCCTTTCAGTCTAGTGACAACATGTTTTACTTTCTTATCTTCTTCAATATACTCATAGTCGAAGTATTTATCTAGAGCTCTAAACCAATCTAGCAGCTCCTCAACTTCTAAGTTGCCCTCATACATCGGGATGTCTATTTTCTCTCTGGCCCCTATTATCGCAACGACTTTGAATAGACGTTCCTCTACAGCATCTTCGGCTACAACTTCTTCTTCGGCTCCAGCTTCGTTTTCGCTTTCGACCTCACTGATATCTCCAGTATCAGATGTTCGCCTCTGTGTTGTCTCCATAGCATCCAATCGAGCATGAAGTTCTGTCATTTCCCTTTCCATGGCTAGATCAGGCATGGGTCTATCTTGACGTCTTATTGGCGGCATTGTTTCAATATTTCCGCACAAATTCAAATGACAACTATCCTCTGTCTTTCCTCTACATAAAACAAAAGTTGTTAGCTAAGCTCTAATACCACATGATGCAGCACCCCTACCTCAGTAGGTTCTGCTTGACCTCTCGGTCTTTGGATATTCCTATTTCCTTGAGTCGAAATGGCTCTTTAGTTCCCACTAGAACCCTCAATACATATAGTACCACATGTCCTTCTTAGAAGTTACACATGCATGAACAAGCACTAGAAGCGAACCTCTACTCCACGTGACCACCTAGCGTGACCACAGACTTAACTCGAAAAGGTGTTTCAGATTTCGCGATTTCTAATGTGAGTCCCTGCCGACTCCTTCGATTCTCGAAACCCCGAAATGGGCTAACAGGTCTTTAGCTCCTCCCTTATACCTCAACCATGTGACCTCAGTGACATCCCGGGGTCCACCTCTGAGCGCGTCGGGATTTTGTGACTTACGAGTTCCTGATGCAACCTCTTCTCCCTTTCCTGAAGTCCGAACTCGCGACTTCTTTGATACGGATCAACGGTCCTGAACCTTCAACGATCTGACGACCCAGATCGCATCGGGATTTAGCGTATCAGGGATTTCCAAAAATGACTTCCTCCACATTTTCGACTTCTGAAATGTCGAAACTCCAATTTCCAATTAACGACTCTCGTTGATTCAGATCTAATGACTAATATCTTTCCTGAGCTTGCGAATGTTGAAAGACACTCAACTTTAACCTCCCCGATGATCCACTAGATCCAACGGTCGGCTGAAAATCAACACTTCTCCCTCTGAGAAACTCATCCGTCCATTCAAGTTCTCAAAGACTCTTGGCCAATTGACTTGGCGTCTTCCCTCCTGAACTTGGTTTCTGCGAGGTGCCTGCGACCCTCATTCTTCCTTTGAACTTTCCAAGACTCTATCCCTCTTGAGCTTGATTCTGGCTGCAACTCGAGGATTCCAAGGAATTCTACCCACACTCCTTGCGACCTTCACGATAATCATTGATTATATGAACTCTCCAACTTTGCGCACTCCCTGCGACAGTAGCTCTTCAACCACTCATTGGGTTGGAAAAGTATAAGACTTCAACCTTCCTGTGCACACCTTGCACGACTCTGTGCTATCCTTGCATTTATGTTGGTATGGAAACAACGATATCCCTCCTGAGCTCTTTGAGATAAATCTCAGGATCTTGTCAACACACTGCTTGCAGACTTTCACTGCACTCCTTGTAGGAATTCTCAGGAAGAGAAACAATTGAAACTCATACTCTCCCTCTCACAGACTTCATACATTTGACATGAAATCATACATACAAGCATTGAAATAAATGCATAACAGAGTATATAAGCAAACTATAAACATACCATTCAATAGATGCAAACAGTATTCTTCACAACACCATGAAATTGAGTCAAAGCATTCTTATATTAACTCAGTGCTTTTGTACATGGGTTCTGTAACAATAATCATCTTCTTATACAACTTCTACAATCTTTGTTCATCTCTACTCTCCTATTCTCTTGCTCTACTCTTCTTACTCTTCCTCTTACAACTGAGAATGATGATACCATACAATACACACGAGGGAGATTTCCCGAGTTTTCCCTCCTACAACTCTAAGCTATCTAATCGAATTAAATCCTACAACTACTTTACATTGATTACATTAATTGCCTACAACCGACAGATGAGAGCAACCGCTCAAGATCTGCGTTACAATTTCCAAAACATTTAAGAGCACTTATGTCTCCCCAAATATTTCATTAATGTGCCATCCTTTTGAAATTCAAAATATATTCAAAATGTGCACTGGTGCATATCCAATTGTCCTATGTTTTTCGCTTGCTTGTGATGCTCCTGCATCAACAAGTCAACTCCATTCTTAATTCGACATTGAATTGAAAAAACAATTCACCAAGTTGAGAGTGACTTAACAACAATAACACATGAGAATGGAAAGAGGCTTGCATGGCTACAAACTAAGTTATTTGAATTAATTACGAGCGTAGATCCATCTTAAACCCAGATCTATCAAGCACTGAGAGGGATCAAATTTCTTAATGTGTAAATTTTAATTTATATGTTGTTATCTAAATATGTAGGTACATAGTTATTTAATTTTTTTTAATTGAGCCGACTTTATTATTATTATTTTAATGCAATGTTTGTTAGAATATGAAAGATGTGTGCTCGTTTCACCATTGACAATACCCTTGTTACCCAACCATAGTCCGAAGCCACCCTCTGAGCACCTTAACTTTGACAAAGATTCACTATGAAAGCAAACCCTAGGCTAGATAGCCAAATAAAGGGTAGTGCACCTTTCCCAAGGATAGTGGATCAACAAAGGCTGATCAGATGTTCCAAACCCTAGCCAAGAGATAGTCCAAGCCAAAACGTAACTGCTAGCTGCAACAGCTACACCGACAACTCTCCTCAAACCTATGCACAAGACCGGGCACTGCAGTGCGCACCAGTTGTTGCTCTGCAATTCTGAGACTGTCACAAATGAGAGACTGGCTCCCTGTATTTATAGTATTTCTGGCTAACTGCTTGGGCCAACTTCTTATTCTGGGTATCTGTCTGTTCAGTATATTATTATTTCTTCTGGTTGACTTCTTCTCTTGGAGGCTAATAACCTAATATACATTATCTTCTTGAGACGACAAGTCTTCTAGGGTTATTAGCCAATTCATTAGGGTTTCTTCTTGCTTCTTGGAGTATTCTATCCTTGTCAGGTTTACATGTGGAGGTAAATACTTCCCGCAACTACCATAATATCAACACTCCATCCTAGCTAGGGAGGTATTACAGGTAATGGTCTTGAGCACAAAACATACCATTCACCCGGTAGCATCAACATGGTTATATAGACTAGATCATGACTAGATCATGAGCACCATCATCATCATCAGTTGCATCATCTCTCGAAACCATACTCTATCTGAGTAATCAGACATGATGCTCACTCCACATAGTGATACAAGAGCCATTCTTCTAATCTAGAAGAGTAAATGTTCTGAACCATTTTTTGTTTGGAAAATCTTTGTTTCATCATTCATCTGGCTGATAATTATTTCCAATAAATTGTTGATAGTCTTCAAGGCAATCAGAACAAAATAGAACACAATTGTGTATATCCATAGTAGTACATAACTACAATCCAGTGGTACACTACCACACCAAGTAGAAAACAAGTACTTGATCAGTAACATATAGTCACGAACAGTGGAACACATCCACCAAAGTAGTATACATCTATTGTCATACAGTCTTCATAACA
>SNQJ01S0295847.1:0-10560 GCA_010110895.2 Picea sitchensis | reverse complement strand
GTCTGTGATGATTTTTCTTCAGCCGCATTGCTTTCAAATATTAGGTTTAGGTCACAATTTTCACAGGTAACGGTTATTTCTACTTCGCCGGCGCTCTCGTTCGAGTTTTCGACTGTAGAGTTTTGGACTGTAGAGATTTCCACTGTAGAGATTTCGAGTTTCTCATTGCTGCTACGTGCTTTGCTATGTTCATGCGGATCATGGGATTCGTGTGCGCAGGGCTCCACCATTGAAGGATAATTGTGTGGGGGTGACTCTCTGGACTGTTCATAGACGTCGTAGATCTGGGATTCTTTGTTTCGCCTGCGATGGAGTCTGAGCCGTTTGAGGAGTTTGCCAATGAGATGTTTGATGTTGGAGCAGTCAAATTTGATGTCGGTAAAGGGGAATTTGATCTTCCTACAACGCGACATGGTTATGTTCTGGGATTGATGATCTCTCTGCCATGTTAATGCTTGCTTGTGTTCTCAATATATTCACATAGTGTATTTCTCATTTAAATTCAAGCGTCGTGTCTCCACAAAACTCATCATCGTGAGCCGACCCGACATATGAGAGTTTTAATTACGCCGACAAACTTATAACTACTATTGAAAACTTTTAAAGTAATCACATATTTCCATCCCTTGGGCTTTGTGCATGAGTTTGTTATTTCAAGCTATGTGCATATTGAGTAGATCTATTGTATATCTATGCATATCTATTGTATTCCTACATAAAGGCTAGTGGATCAAACTAATAGAATTAGTCTTTTTTTCCTAGAAGTTATTGTGCTCTCTTGTTGTTCTTGATCTTGTATTATTTTTGGGTTATTCTCTTCTTCAAGCTAGTGGACTTCACCTCCCAGCTAGGGTTTTGTATTTGAGAGGTCAAAACAGATCATTTTGTATAATTCTAGGTTTTCTCTTTCTTTAAAGTGTGCTTCTAGGCTCAATGCCTCACTCAATAGACTTTGTTTTCAAGGTAAAAGCTCAAATCTGGTTCCTTTGAAGTGTGCCCTCCCACTTGAATCTATGTTGACACCCTCTCTTAGAAATCTCCCTATTTCAGTTCCAGAGTAAAGTGGAAGCCTTGAACCAATAAGAAGACATCAATAGATTCGGTTCACAGAATCCCAACCCTCCCACCCAAATCTCATTAGACATGTTTTCATATTAGTTATTCAATATTGTTTTAGTTATATTTTATGGGTTCTTAGTCCTCTCTTAGTAAACAACAATTTGTCTGAGCACTTTTCTTCCATTATTGGCACACTTCAATCCATCATCCATCTTTCTCTAGGCTTCTAGGGTTTTCTCACTATCTCAATTCCACCCTTAGTATCCTTTCATATAGTGCGCTAGTATTGCACTAGGACTCCTTATCCCTAGTTGTTGCATTTTCTTCCTCTCAAATTCACTCATGGATCCCCATAAATAATCCTCAATTGACAAGTCCAAATATTCTCATGCACCCTTCATCCATAACTCATAACACTATACAGGAAGTCCTCATTAGCATATTACAACCCTCCATGTTCCAATTGGATACAAAGATTACTCTACCCAAATATTGAGGTCAGATGAATAGAGACATCGTGGATTCCTAGACTGAATACAATAAACATAGAGATATGAAGAACAACATAGATATCCAATGAACAATATCTTCTATTGAATAAATGGAATAGGTTGAAACTGTAAAACTGTAGAACTGAAACACTTGCTTGAATGGTGGTAGCTATCTCTAAGAAGAGATGTGGTTTCTATGTGCATCCATCTGAGCAAAATGATTACAATGAGGCTTCGAAGGAATTTTTTGTATTACTCATGAATTCCAAAACCATAGACATCCAAAAACCTAACCCTAGGAGGTGAAACACCAAAAGTCATGTGAGCCCCTATGGGTAAGTTAGTACCTCAACTTATCGGGGTCGTAACTTTTGAATACGACCTCCGTTTTAGGCGTGTGATAGCCCATTGGAAAGGTCTTTCAAAGAACTACGCATTACTCCATCACACATTAACTCCATCTACAATTTGAATGTGGAGAGCCGAAAAAACACGGTTTAGGGCTCCAAAACGGCCTTAGAAGTACAACAAGATGTGATGACATGAAAACATACAAAATAAGCCAATTGGATTAGGTGAGAGGCCACCAGTATCTACCTAGAATATTTGTAGGGCTTAAGACAACCCCAAAAGTGTATAACCCACAATTACAAAGAAGTACAGAAGAACATGTTGAACTAAAAATGGACAAGAGGAGCCAGTTGGAATAGGTGTGTGGCCATCGATATCCACTTGGATCAATCCAACCCCCTTAGGAAGAAATGGTATCCATTGTGTTGAGTTCCCCCATCAGGTGAGGAAACTTTTGCTGGATTTGGCCCCGGGTGAGCCACTTGGCTTGGTGTAGGAGTTGCCCTGCCTTGACAACCTGATAAAGTTGGATCCTCTGCTGGTGAGTGCCCTTGACCTGTGTGTCCACTATCTGATTAGTGGATGCTTGTTCCATGCAGTCAGGGTTGAGATCTGTTAGGGTCAGTTCTTCTGCAATCTTTGAGGTGTCCAATAATGGTGGAAAATATGGTCGAAGGAGGTCTGCATTGAACACTGGGTGCAAGCCAAGGAAGGGTGGAGTGTTGAGATCAAAAGAATTTCTACCCACAACCTTGGTGATAGTGCAAGGCCCATAACGAAGCGGGCAGAGTTTTCGATTGGGCCCTGTGAGATGTTCCTTCTACAAATCTAACCAGACTTTGTCTCCAACCTAAAACTGGTGCGGTACCCTATGTTGATCATGGCGATACTTGTACTTAGTATTGGATTTCTGCAAAATCTCTTGGACCTGTTGGTGGATGTGATGAATTTTCTCAATGAATCTGGTGGCTTTGTTGGTCTTAGCCTGAACATGGGAAGAGTCTATCTGTGTGGTGGAAAGAGGTAGTGCAACATCAATGGGACCCAAGGGTTGGAATCCCAGCCCCACTTGAAATGGGATATGGTCGGTGGAGCTATGGAGAGCCTTGTTGTAACTATGTTGAACATAGAGGAGACTCTCATCCCATGTACGAGGATGCTTAGAGTTGTACATGCGCAGGATGTGCACAATATCTGATTGATGACCTCTGTTTGGCCATTTATTTGGGGGTGGAAAGAAGTGGATTTAATGAGCTTGGTGTCCAAAAATGACTAGAGACTCGACCACAATTTGCTGAGAAACTTGTTGTCCCAGTTGGAGATGATGGTTTGTGGTATCCCAAAATGGACCCACACTCGTTCGAAGAAGAGCTTGGCAATATCTGTCGCTGTGATATTATTCTTGCAGGTTGTGAGGATGGCCATCATAAAAAACTGATCAACGACCACAAATGCACAATCATTGCCTTGCTTGGTGGACAAAAGGCCAGACATGTAATCCATTGAGATGGATTCCCAAGGCTTCTTAGGAGTAGGAAGAGGGGTGTATAATCCTTGCTTCTTGATGGCTGGCTTGGAAATGGCACAGGAAGTGCAAGATCTAATATACTTGCTAACGTCCTATCGAAGTTTTGGCCAATAAAAATGTTTCTGAAGAATGACCACAGTTCTCTCCACCCCAAAATGTCCTTCCATCCAATAGTAGTGGGCTTCCCAAATCAGCATTGCATGCTCGCTTGTAGGAACACAGAGATGTCCCAGATGGAATAATAGTCCGTCTTGAATGTGAAAATTGGTGACAGTCACACATGTACGTAAGAGATGATAGGTGTTGGCGAAGTTCGGATCTTGCTTATAAATTTGGGGCCACTTGGATGCTTCATGTCCACATGAGTGGAGCATAGTGGTGAGTGAAACCACGTGAGGTTGACTGAGGCAGTCAGCGACGCAATTTGAGATCCATGTCTTATACTTGATGTTGATATGGAACTGTTGCAGGTAGGTGGAGCACTTCTGATGGTGGTTGTTTTGCAATTTCCCCTATATCTGTATGAACTGCAGAGGCTTGTGATCATTGTGGATGATAGTCTCCTTTCCCAGAATGTAATGTTTCCATTGATGACAAGATTGTACAATGGAATACATTTCCTTGTCATAGGTGGGGTATTTGTAGACATTATCTGAGAGTGTCTCACTATGGTATGCCACCGTATGACCGTGTTGAGTGACAATTGTGCCTATAACATAGTCAAATGCATCCATCTCAATCTAGAATGGTTGTTACAGATCGGGGAAGGAGAGTATTGGATTTGAGCATAAGCGATGCTTCAGATCATCGAATGATCGTTGTTTTTCATTTCCCCACATGAAATTTTCCTTGACACTTCCCTTGGTCACCTAGCTGAGGGCCCATGCAATATGAGAGAATCCTAACATGAACCGTCAGTAGAATTTGGTCAGTCCCAAGAATATCTGAAGCTCGGTTAGTGTGGTCGGGGATGGCTAGTCACATATGACTTGGATATTAGATGGATCAACATGTACCCCATGCTCATCAACAATGTATCCCAAGTATTGGACCATGTTCATTTCAAAAGATCATTTTTCCAAGTTGGCATATAGTTTGTGTTGTCCTAGAGTGCTCAAAACCTGTTGAATATGCCGCATGTGCTCCTCCCAAGTTCTGTTGAATATGAGGATGCCATCCAAATATACCACCATAAAAGAGTTGCCGAAGGTTCTCAATACATCATCCATCAACCTCATGAAAGTGGTTGGTGCATTTGTTAAGCCAAAGGGAATGACCAACCATTCAAAGAGACCTTCTTTAGATTTGAAAGTTGTCTTCCATACATCAGTTGGTTCGATGGGAACCTGGTGATAGCAAGACTTTAGGTCAATCTTGCTGAATAAATTTCCCCCCTTGAGTTGGTCAAGAAGGTCATCAATCCTAGGAATTGGGTACTAGTTCCTGACTGTGATTTTTTTTAAGGATCTGTAATTAATGTAGAGTTGCCAAGTCACATCCTTCTTTTGCACCAATACAATTGGGTTTCCACAAGGGTATGAGCTGGGTATGATGTTCCCCTTTTGAAGAATCTTTTGGATATGATGCCCGATTTCATCATTTTCCATCAGCGAGTGACGATAGACTGGTCCATTAGGTAGAGGTGCACCGAGGGTCAGATCAATTGGATGCTTGACTTGGGAGTGTGTCGGTACCCTGGTGGGTGAGGAGAAGATGTATTTGTATTCTTCCATGATCCTGTCTACTTGCTTTTGCTGCAAAGAGAGGCTCTTTATAGAGGTCACAAATGTGGCAGAGACCTTTTGCTTACTGTGAGAAAGGATCACAAAGAAGACAAACATCCCGATCTGTGACATTACCTTACTGCATTTCTTAGAAATGATTAAAGAAATAACAATAGGTGATGCTACCTATGGTATCCTGTACAATTGTCTACCCAAAGTAATAATAACACTGCAAGGTCTAGACCCATACACAACATGACGCTTCCACAAATATGGTTGTCCTAAAATAACATCACAAACTTCAAGGGGAGAAATATCACACAATACCTCATCTTTGAAAGGTTTGTTTTCGTATAGCAGACGACATTGTTGGATGACACAAAGATATCTTCCTTGGCGAAGCCAACCGATGGTGTAGGGTTGCGGGTGTGCTGTCATTGGTAGATACAACCACTTGAAGATCTCTGCTGAAATAAGGTTCTTCTGACTTCCACTATCGACAATGAAATGAAGTAGATCCCCATTTACCCACATTTGTGAGTGAAATAGGCGTTCCCCTTCCTCTGGTTCTTTTGTTTCGCTTGGCCGAAATTTGGTGGTAGGGACAATGGCACTGGGTTCAACATTGATAATCCACTTCCCTTCTTCAGAATTTGATTCAAAATCAGAATCGACCTCTAACTCGGAAGCTTTCATATCGACCACGAGTGACTACTTGGAGTGGAATTCTTTAGTGTTATGCCAAGGGCTTTTATGGTACTCACACCATTTTCCCGTGTCCTTCTTCGTCTTCTCATTCCCCTTCTTGTGTTGTGGCTTGGATTGGTTGTCCTAAGAGTGTCCATCTTTTCTCTGTCCCTTGATGTGTGGGATGGGGCCGCCTTTTCCTTGCTTCGGCTGTGAGGAGTTTGTAGATCCAAACTCTCGCCTATTCTGCTTAAATTTCTGCTCGATCTTGAAAATGTATCTATAAGCCGTTCCCGATGAGGTGATTTCTAGAAAATCCATTTTTGTTTGAATGTATCTATGCAAACAACCATGATATTTGAGCACGAGATGTCTCTTAGATTATTTAATACCCAATTTGGTGCCCAGGGTATGGAAAATATCGGTGAAATCTGGTACTGTCTAGTCCCTTTCTTGATGTAGGCTGGTCCATCTGGTGTATTGGTCCTCGTAGCTTCCAAAAGGGTAGTAGTGTTCTTTAATGGCATCCCAAAAGGAATCTCATGTAGGGGAACCACAAATATTACAGATTCCTCTATGGCCCTTTGGTCATAGTAAGTGTTCGACCAATCCTTAACTTGGGGGACGACCTTGAGGAGTGTAAAAGAAACTTTTCCCTATCAGAAAAATTATGGACCGAAAAATACCCTTCGAGCATATTCAACCATTTATCTACAAAATCCGCATCTATCAGTCCTTAAAATAACGGAACATCAAAATTTAGCTGTACCTTGAAGTGGGTTGCATGGCTGCTTGATGAATATGCTTCTCTTGTGGGTAGTCACTGAAGGATTTGCACAAAGTTGTCCATCATTTTGTTCCTTTGTCGTGCAAGGGCTTCGTTGAGCAACATTTTAAAAGGATCTCCTTCTCCATCATCTTTATTTTCATCTCCCATGGGTTTTTGTCGGGCCCGGTGCGACCGATATTGCAACGGCTTGATTTCTTCGAGTCCCAACTTCTTGTACCCAGATCGTGTCGGGGACATGCACAAACAAAAATAAATGAAGATAACACCTATTTGATACCACTGATCTGGATTTAGGATAGGAACGAACTAATTAACAGACTGAATACAATAAACACAAAGATACGAAGAACAACACAAATATCTAGTGAACAATATCTTCTATTGAATAAATGGAATACGCCAAAACTGTAAAATTGCAGAACTCAAACACTTGCTCGAATGGTAGTAGTTATCTCTGAGAAGAAATGTGGTTGCTACGTGCATCCATCTGAGAAGAATGATTAAAATGAGGCTCCAGAGGCATTTTTGATATTACTCATGAATTTCAAAACCCTGGACATCCAGAAACCTAACCCTAGGAGGTGAAACGCCAAAAGTCATGTGGGCCCCTATGGGTAAGTTGGTACCTCAACTTCCCGGGGTCGTAAATTTTGCATACGACCTCTATTTTAGGCGTGTGGTATCCCATTTGAAAGAAATTTCAAAGAAATATAGATTACGCCATCAAAATCTGACTTCGTCTATAGTTTGACTATGGAGAGCCAAAAAAACATTGTTTAGGGCTCCAAAACGGCCCTGGAAGTACAACAAGATGTGTTGAGATGAAAACGTACAAAATAAGTGAGTTGGATTAGGCGAGAGGCCACTAGTATCCACCTGGAAGATGTGTAGGGCTTCAAAAAACCCCAAAAGTGTAGAAGCAACAATTACAAAGAAGTAGAGAAGAACATGTTGAACTAAAAACATACAAGAGGAGCCAGTTGGAATAGGTGGGTGGCCACCAATATCCACCTGGATCACTGCTAGATAAAAACCACTTGGAAGGAATAGTTCAGGATTAATGACAATCTCAACACACAAAAACAACAATCTATATTGAGATAAATGATGAGGTCACCTCCAAATCTACTCAAAAGAGTATCGACAGTTGGTAGGCAATGTGTGAATCCCTCTTCCAATGCTTTTACCCTCCAGGATACTTCCCCAATATGTTATCCAGATGGTATCAAATCTGTCAAGAAGCTACACAAATAGTGCAACAATATATAGAGTTGTTCACTCTAATTCACATTCAACTCTAGATTCGATATTCAGATGAGGTACTAATTGTTAAATTTAATTATAGTTTATTAGTTGTTGTTAAGTTTGAGGTCACCTTGATTAAAATCAATTCCCTTGACCAGGCCTTCCAAAGTGCCTTGAATGTTGAACGCAAAGTTCAATGGTACCATAATTTTCAACCCTCTAGAAACCCTCGTCCCCTCCCATCCCTAATCTTTGTAGCACTTGTAATAACCTTAGATATTCAACCCCTCATTAACAAATACCTAAATTCAATAACCCTTTTGTTAGTAACCCCAACCAATTGCGTCACTTCCATCAAACTCACACCCATAGTGCAACCAATTGTTGTGATCTCAAACAACATTCTACATCTAGAGCTTGTTTTATAAACTAATATTATTTTGAACCTGAAGGCCCACACATAGATCCCTCCCCTCTCAAAAAATCATGAAATTTTTTTCCTAACGAACCTGAACACTAAAAACCTCTCTCTATGTCTCTGTCTCTGTCTCTCTCTCATTATTCTCACCTAGGACAACACCATTCCTTTTCCTATATTCCTTTTCACTCATAATTTCTATATTAAAGATCATTTAGCCATTATCATACTTGACAATAGAAGCCAAAATAATCTCATCTCTCACAATTTTGTGCATCATCTTCAACTTCCCATAACCCCATCCTTGTCCCTATCATATTATTTGGGTACAGTAACATTGTAACACACTTGACCCCCTTAGGCGTCATTAGGGAAGTGGGGTGTCAAAATTTATTCATTTTTAACCATTCTTCAAAATATAACTTTGAGATCATAGATCTATTCTACTTTTTGTGATATTTTTAATGACTATAAATATGATAAATCTAAGTTCAAGATTGTAAGTTATGATTTCTTAAAGATTATAGGTCCATCCAACCCACTAATATTCACTTCAAATCCACATGGATCCTCGTCTTCTGCACCAAATAAAAATGTGGGAATGTGTGTGCTAATGTGGTGGGTGATGTCCCATCAGTTGTGTTACTCATCAATTCCTAAATCCAAGGTCGAACCTCAATGAAACCTTAACAAAAAACCCAACAATAAATCTCAAATATTGATAGAATCGAACAATCAGAACTTACCTAAATCTATGATCCCCAACCATTTCAAACTTGGATGTGGGTGACAAATAGTTGGTCAGACTAACCTACTCGGTACACAAGTCTCCACTAAATTTTTTGAATGGATTTTCTTGAATACGCTACTCCCCAAGGGATATGGTGACTACAATTGAGCCTAATCGATGGACATGATCTATCCAGTCTTCCCAACCCACATGATGGTTAACTGAAGCTCCCATAGTCCGATAGATCCAATAGACAAGATATATTGCAATCTATAGTCCATATCCTCTCAGGTTTCCCAAACCATTTGATTCTTAATGGAGCCTCGTGACTCTGACGGATCTGATGTTCATGATTTAATCCATTCGACGACCTAGATCCTTTTGATCTAAAAAGGTGCGTGACCTTTAGCCATTTAGGTGCACTCATTCGAGAGTGAAATTACTCCAATTAGACCTCTAAAAGGATCCTTCCGAATAAATTGTTTCTGAAGGATCCTTCCAATAAATTGTTTATGAAAAATTCTTCTGAATAATTTGTTTCTAACAGATCCAACATTTGGTGGTCCCTTGATCCATTGGTACAGATCTCTGTGGATTTTCTACCCACACAATGGTTAATGAGTGCGAAATAATATGACAGATTTCTGTAAGGAAGCAAATCTATTATAATATGAGATGAACAAAGTTCCCTCACACAAGAATTATCCAAAATACTTGGAATATAACACAATAATCCATGTAGGAATAATGTATAAATGTATAAAATATGAATAGATGAGATGATATTTTATATGGTCAAAATCTTGAGTTGGTCAAAGACCCTGACTTCAGAGAAACTCTGGAAAAAAAAATTGTTGGCTAGCAGCCAATAATCAACAGAATTTCCAAGAAGGGGCTCTGATACCAAATGAGAAGAACAAAGTTATCTCAAACAAAGAATATCCAATATAAATAGGATAGTACACAAAAATCCATATAGGATAGTAATAATATGAATAATGAATATGTTATGAGATTATTACAATGAGAATGAGGGCTCGTTTATATATCCTTAGATGGGTGCTCTTTTCACGAATAGACACATCCTTTATATAAGACATCACTTTTTATTATGATGTGTTTAATTATTAATTATTATATCTATTTCTATATTAATTATGTTCATAACATTATAACCAAAAACAAAATTGTTGTAGAGAATAAAAATGGACAACACAATATATAAAACCACAACACCAAAATATTACCTTTATTGATAGGAAACAACGTTCACTTGCCTCTTCGAGGGGGAAACCTCTAGAAGAGCAGCGTTCTATTATAATAATTCTTGAGACGAAGACTTATCATTCCCTTGACTCCTATTTATACTAAATATATCTACCAAAAGAACAATCTAGAGGAAGATCTTCTAAAAGAGGAAGCTTCTATTAGGTCTTCTTACATTTGACTTATTCTTCCTTATTACTAGGAATTATTAATATTGGCATTTATTACATGGAAAATATATTATTATACCTACATGAGGGGTTAACATAGT
>SNQJ01S0295846.1:0-10560 GCA_010110895.2 Picea sitchensis | reverse complement strand
CGCATCATGGGAATTGTTCTCCTCTCACTCTCTCATATATAATTGAGGTGAAGGAGGCCCTTTAAGCATGCAATGGAGTGTGATGTAAAGCTTGTTGCAAATGAATCATAGCCAACATGTCTTTCTCTTCAGAGATAAGCTACCCCATTTTACCAGTTTTTGTTCTATAGTGTTTTTCTCTCTTATTCATTAATAGAAGTTGGGTTTCACTGTATTTCTGTGTTCTCTTCTATATTTTTGTTTTTGTATCATTTCATTCTCAGCATAATCCAGATCAAGTAATCAAATGCCCTCAAATAATAAGATCCAATCTCTCAAACAAATAAAAACAAATGGCGCACTACATCTCAATTATCTATAAACCTAAATTGACTTATTGTACATGAATAAAATGAAAACGTTGATATTTTTAGAGTTATATTAAGGCTCCAAAGAATCTCTTAACTTCTACAAACCTTTGTACAGGCTATTTTTCAAGGATTCAAATATTATACATATTTATAATATTCTAGGCAACTTCGATTTGAAAAATCATGCATATAGATATGTAGGCAAATATTGAATAAATAAAATATAATTTAATATTGAAACTTGTAATTTTTTGGCAAATATTATCAATTTAATCATATTTATGTAAAAAATAGGTAAATTTTAAACCAAATTAACAAATATTTATTTCAACCCCCTATTTGGGTGACAATCGTTAGTGATGCACTCCCTCTCGGGCCCATGGATACCACGTGGAGAGTTGGCACAAGCTCCAATGCAACACCCATACACACCTACCCTCCCTCTCATGCAAATTTTTAATGCTATGTTGGGTTTATTTACTCTGAACTAGCTAGCATTAGAGAATGGATTAAATGCCAGTTATGAAGGCTATCAATGAGGAGATTTGAGCAGAAGGGAATTGTTACCTCACTACGTTACATTGCCTAGTCGTACTCAAGATAAGATGAATATGGCAATCGTCCATAGTCACGCGCCTCTCAACCCTAAATCTGAGGATGTGGGTCGGGCGCTAAGAAATTCAATGCGATGTAAAGATGTTGGTACGATCACTTGGGGGATGAACAATATGAGGAAGGAATATGAGAGGAGTCAGCATTCAACCTTGTTGGTTCTGTGACTCAATAACTTCAAAATTTAGCTCAACAACTAGACGGACTCTAGGCGCCTTGCTAACCTTGGTCAAAGATTGCATTGGGGGATCAGAGACAATAAAGTAGATAGGCAAGGCAGGATGGATAGGTCAAGAGTTGTTGGTCGAGGCAGAGCTCAACCAAATCGTCTTTCACTCTCTTGTACTCATCAAGAGGAGGTCACAGCTAGTGAGATATACTCCACTCACACTGCACTAGAAGCCGAGGCCACTATGGACAACATTAAAGTTGAGGTTAGTCGGGAGAGGAGCTTTACCCTCGACGGAGAAATTGATGATGAATTGATGCCTTGGATCCCAAACACATGCTCTACTCGTTCTTGGGAGACTAAGTATTTCTGCACCATTGATTTATATTGGCACATTAAAACACTTCTGAGAAAAGCTTTAACCGAAATAGTAGCTTCCCACAATGAGCTTTCCATGCAAGTGGAGTATATTCAGCTGCAACTCCATGCGCTCGACAAAAAAATCAACCCCATGGCAACCAAGACGAGTCTCAACTTCAACAACCTCAATGAGGACACCCCCCGGGTTTTGAGGGATGATATTCCCTCCTCTACTACTTAATTTGCAATGTTTTGTTTTCTAGATGCTAATATTTTATATAGTTCTAGCAACTAGGTTGTCAATCCTTAGATAGCAGATAAGAATGTAATTAGCAGTGATGATAAGTTTTTTGATAAACAATGTACAAATGGTAACAATTTATTTTTTAATATATCCCAGATAATAAACTCGAAGAAGCAATTGTTCTATTGTTGGATTAGTTCTCCAAGTGGAAGACCAACAACAGAACACCTGTAATTTTTCCATTTATACTTTAATATAAAAGAGTTAGCTTAAAAAAAAAGACAAATATTTTTTTCAAAAATTTACCCAAAATATAGCCAATTGAAAAATCCACCCCTAACAAATACTCTATCCTTATATTATTTCCATATAAATATTATGAACAATGTAAGACATAATTTTTTTTACAACCTAACTATGATCCTAGTCGTCTCCTCATCCATTGTTAGTTTAAGTTGAAAGTTTTAGTTTTTTTTTTCACTATTGTCTCCCTTTAACCTTGTGCATAATTAAAAATATAGCCAATTGAAAAATCCACCCCTAACAAATACTCTATCCTTATATTATTTCCATATAAATATTATGAACAATGTAAGACATAATTTTTTTTACGGCCTAACTATGATCCTAGTCGTCTCCTCATCCATTGTTAGTTTAAGTTGAAAGTTTTAGTTTTTTTTTCACTATTGTCTCCCTTTAACCTTGTGCATATAATTATGACATGAACTCTAAATCACTATCTATATTGGCCGATATTGATTGTATATCTCATTTTAACTTTACTATTCCAAAAAATTTAACAAACATGGCTTTTGATATAACTCATAAGGAATTAAGATAGTTTGAAGAAATATGAAGTATTTTTAATGATGAGATAGTTTGAAGAAATATGAAGTACTTTTAATGATGAGATAGTTTGAAGAAATGTGGACATGAAGGGTGCATGCCATTCATATGATAGCATGCGACACCTAAACATGTGAATTTCCATAAATATTTGATACGATGCCAAAAATCGATTAATGACCTCGTGATTGGAATTTAAGCTAACAATTGATTCTTGGCCAACTTAAAATTACAACCAATGGAGTGAGAGATGTTTGAGAGATGTTAGCATTTAATATAATAATATAAATAATTAATATTTAATATATTAATTATAATTTTATATAGATAGATAGATATGTGTCTGAAAGGTACATTCTTGTATTTTAAATTTAGAAAAAAAATTATTTTTCAAAATGTAATAATAGGATTATTGAAAGTAAAAGAAAGATTAATTATTTTAAATAAATAATTAAAAGACTATAGTCAAGTATAGGATATGTTGAGGCGTCAGTGTTATGTTAAGTTAGATAAAATTATATTAAAAAAATAAAAATGGATTTAATTAAAAAAAATAACAATAATAATATAAAGTTGGTTTAATTAAAAAAATACACTAAAAAAAATAATAATTTAAATTATTTTCAAAACAAAAATAAAATAATTGACTATTGACCAACTTAAATCAAAATAAATTAAGTAGAAGATAAAATAATTAACTATTGAACAACTTAAAATTAAAATAAATTAAATAAAAAATAAAAGAATTGACTATTTATCACCTAAAATTAAAATAAATTAAGTAAAAAATGTTATTAGAGAAACACCAATTAATTCAAGATTAAAGCATTAACAATTTTATTGTAGAGTAAAATAATAACATATATATTTTGAAATTTATTAATAAAAATAGATTTTTAAATTTTTATTTTATCAATATGACATACAAATGCACATCTCTTCATCTAAAATAAGAACACTTCACCTCTTTCTATGCAATTTGTTTTGGTAAGGATAGGCATGCAAACTCCATAAGCATAAACAAAAAGTGATGGTTATGTTTAATTTAGGCCAAGACGCTAACTAATCCAATGTTGAAAGACATAAATAAGGGTTGACAATCACCAAAACACCAATGTCTACAAACAAATTTAACAAAACATAACCAAAATATGGGGCACAATTCCAAGTAGAAAAAATTAAGAAGCAACAAAACTAACATTGGGGGGAGGCTAGTTATGGTTATCTAGGGGTGCACTCCAACCACAAGTTAGTGGACCAATGTCAACAGGTTATATTGATTCCCAACCATCACCAAGTGGCTTTGATCACTTATGCCCCTTTGAGATGGCTAGGGACAACAACAGTAACTACTTTTCATTAATGTTAAGGTTGGGGAAGCTAGCTTGTCTCACACTTGTGGTGCTCTTGCACCTATTTATAAACCCTATAGGAGGACTTATTATCTTCCTTGTGTGATTGACCTACAAAAGAGGCCAACTAAGAGGGGCTAGGTGTCTCTTTGCTAAAAGTACATGAGGCTCCACCCTAATATTCTAACAGTTTATGGGGGTGCTCCTTCTCTACTCCAACTTTCCAATCTTATATTGTAATATGCAAAGACTAGTTACCCCCAATTAGAGTTCCATCATACCATGAAAATACTTGTGACAAGACAATATAATTAAAAGAAATGTCATTAAGTTTCTTTTAAAGCCAAAACAACCTGAAATAACATCTACAAAAAAAAAAACTCCACAACTCAAGCAGGTCTATCACCTAACAAGGAAATATTAAAAGTGATTATAGTAGGGAGATATTGCTGACAAATAGATTCAACCCATGCCCAAGTAGACATGGAAAAAGGGAAAACCAAAAAAAGTCCCTAAGGGTTTCTTCATGACCACAATTGGCATAGTGTGTTCTTTGCATGCCTACGTATGGAATTGGTTTTTCTAGTAGTCCCCGTAGAATTAAAAATTGTGAAAACATTGCTTGTTGAGGTTTTAACACTAGTTTCCATATGTTGCAAAGGAAGTCAGACTGTAACGTCTCCGGCCATCAACCCCACGGTCAAGCAACGCTACTACGCGGAACATTCTCATAAATTTATATATATCATGCATATTAAATCTAATTAACAGATTTTAATGAAATTTAACCAACAATACAGAGTAATCACAGTATTACTGCTAACATAAAGAATTAACGGAATTAACAGTAATATCATTGCAACGGAATACATGATAATATTGCAAGCATCACATACATGCATTTTAATTGAAATTAAAACACAAAATTAATACTTATCTTTGAAATTGTAATAACTCCACCAAATATGTGCAGACATTCCATGAACCTCCCATCCTTAGACCACGCTGCTCATCACGCTTAGCAGTGGGTCACCCCCGAGCTGGGACCAAGCTCCACCCAGGGCAAGAGAATCCTAGACTAGGTTGAGGATTACAAGAAAACTGCACAGAGCAACCAGGAGGATTCTCTCTAGGATCCTTCTTACGCCCACTACTCACAGACTCTCATTCCCCACATGCATGTTCCACCCAGGAGTATACACCTTCACAAGAACAGTCCATCAGTGCTTCACCTCCCTCTCTGGGTCTCGGAAATAGGCCGGATCATGAATTCTCAGAGCTTTGTAGCTGGTGCTAGACTCTCTCTGTGAGAAAACCACTTCCCAACAGACTCTCTCACCTGGAGAGAGTTGCTCACATGCCTGACAACCTTCCTCTTCTACCACGGGCCTGACAACCCGGTTCTTCAACCAGTTTCCAACTCAATTCTCGCAAGTTCAGGATAACAGTAATAGCATCGGTGTTTGGTTAACTCATAGGTGACAGCAGCAACAGGAAAACGGGGTGCGAAAACAGGAAATGACAATAGCCCACTAACACACAACACGGTTCAGGTAACACCGGTTTTCAGGATGCGTGACAAGTAATCCACGCAGAGGTCGACACAGACTCAACAGTTCGGACAGAGGTGCACCGACGTCTCAAGAAAACATCACATGCCTCGGGTTTTAGAGCTGCATGAGGCTTACAGAACTCAAACGCAGAGATCCCTCGGTTCAGACAACCGACGGCAAAATGGAGGACCAAGGCCAAGACTAGAAGGAATTCTTTGTTTCAGAAAATCGATGGCGGAATGGAGGATGAACCCCTGACTCAGCTGACGATTCAACTTTTAACTGCATGCACCCAGGTCAACACTTTTCTTCCTGGGGCTGCACATGTTCCCTTTTGCACACGTTGGAGCTGCATGCGTTGCCTCTCCCAGAACTTAGGATAAAAACATGTTTTGTCCCACAGCTTTAGAATAATAATAAAATATTATTCCCAAGGACTTAAGCCCCTAATATTAGCCCCTCTTTCCAACCTTTCATCCCCCTCTTCCGTTACCCACCCTGTGGAAGCTTATTCCCTCATCACTCTTTCTTCGCGGTCGGTCTGCACGCAACGATGTTTAATCTTTATTAATGTTCTGCATATTACATATACAAAAACAGGCTCCTGGCCTTTAACACTTAGGCTCTTCGACGTAGTAAACACATAAGCCTACCGACTTATCAATACTCGGCTCACCAGTCTACAAACATGATTTACAATTCATAAACATGATTACAATAGGGCTCGTCCTTGGGGATATTACAATCCACTCCCCTTTTTTTTGCACTGTCCTCAGTGCAACTTTCACACAGCATCAACAAGATTTTCAAAATCTTCAAAAAAATCTGGGTATTCTGCCCGCATAGCATCCTTATGCTCCCATGTCGCGTCCTCAGGACCGTACCAGGTCCACTGGACCTTTACAAGCCCTATGGATCGATTCCATAGTTGTTTGCTTTTTCAGTCCAATATGCGCACAGGATGCACTTGCAGGACACCTTCTTATTCCACCTGAATCACATTCCAATCGATTACATGATTAGCAACAGGTATATATTTCTTAAGCAATGAAACATGAAACGCATTATGTACATTCATGGATGCAGGTATTGCAAGCATATATGCAACTGGCCCAATCCTTTCTAGGATTTCAAATGGCCCACAAATATGGCTGCATACTTGGTGCAGTTTCCCAGCTTTAGGGAACTTTTTCTAGCTTGTACTTTCAGAAAAACATGATCACCCACTTTGAATTCCCTGTGGACTCTATTTTTATCAGCATAACGTTTTTTCCTGTCTTGGGCAGCTTTCAAATTCTTCTTAATCTTTAGCATTTGTTCTTCCATTTCCTTGAGCAACTCTAGCCCAACTACTGCCCTATCAGTTGGATTATCCCAGCTTACTGGAGTATTGCACGTTCTACCATAAAGTGCTTCAAATGGGCTCATCTTCAACGATGCTTGATACCCATTATTGTAGGCGAATTATACCAAGTGTAGGTAGTCTTCCCATTTCGATGGTTTGTCCATCACATACATCCTCAGTATGTCTTCTATTACTCGATTCACCCGCTCTATCTGCCCATCAGAATCAGGATGATAGGTTGTGCTAAAGTTCAGATTCATTCTGAATCCTTTGAACAGCCCTTTCCAGAAATTTGAGGTAAATTTCGGGTCTTTGTCAGACACAATTGTCTTGGGAATACCATGCAATCATGTTACTTCCTTCATAAAAATGTCGACAACATCCACTGCCTTGTAAGTAGTCTTTAGTGGAATAAAATGGGCAGCTTTCGTAAGCTTGTCCACCACCACCATGATTGAATCGTGTTGCTTGCATGTTCTAGGCAATCCTGTGATTAAATCCATTGTCACCACTTCCCACTTCCACTCAGGAATGGGTAGAGGTTGCAGCAATCAAGTTGGGTGTTTGTGCTCAGCTTTAACCTTCTGACACTCCATACATTTGGTGATGTATTCTTCAATCTCTTTCTTCATACCTGGCAAAAAGTAATGGCTCTTGACTGTTGCCACAGTTTTCTGATATCCAAGGTGCCCAACATAAGGCACATTATGCATCTCATGCAAAATCGCAAGTTTCAAATCTTGGACATTAGGTACATAAATTCTATTTTTGTACAGAAGTATTCCATCAGTTTCCAATTTATAAATCTCCACTTTCCGTGGCATCTTACCTTGTTGTAGCTTTGCTACCAAATCCCTGTACTGCAAATCTGCATTTACAGCTTCCAAAATTCTGCTTTTAATATTAGTTCGGTACATGTTAATGGTTGTAGCTTGTAATTCGTGTACTCTCATGTTGAGTGCATCAACCACTTTATTTTCCTTCCCTTTGATATGCTTGATGTCAAAATCGTACTCACAGAGAAACTCCATCCACCTACTTTGTCTAGCATTCAAGGTTGGTTGATCAAACAAATACTTCAGACCGTTATGGTCTATCCTCAGTTTGAACCTCCTTCCCATGAGGTAATGCCTCCATTTCTTTAGAGCGTGTACTATGGCTGCCAACTCCAAATCATGAGTTGCGTAGCTCCTTTCGTGCTCTTTCAACTTTCTAGATTCATAACAAATTACGAATCCATTCTGACTGAGGACTCCTCCCAGTCCTTCTTTGCATGCATCTGTGCACACCACAAAGTCTTCATTCAGATCTGCAATCCTTAGGATTGGAGCACTGGTTAACAGTTGCTTCAATCGCTGAAAGATTTTCTCACAATATTTTGTCCACTGAAATTTCTTCTCTTTCCTTTGCAAGGAAGTGATAAGGTGAGATATCTTCGAGAACCCTGTTATAAACCTTTTGTAATAACCAGCTAGACCCATAAAGTATATGACTTCTGTCACGTTCTTTGGTGCTGACCATTCTCTGATGGCCTCAATCTTCTCATGATCTACAGCTATCCCATCCTTCGAAATAATATGCCCCAAGTAATGGATCTGCTCCTGATAAAAAGAGCACTTGCTCAACTTGGCATACAGTTGGTGCTCTCGTAGAACCTACAACACAATACTAAGATGTTTCTCATGCTCTTCCTCCGACTTGGAATACACCAGAATTTCATCCAAGAAGACTATGACAAACTTGTCTAGATAGTCCCTGAATACACCATTCATCAAGCACATAAAAATAACAGATGCGTTCGACAGTCCAAACGGCACCACTGTGAACTCGTAATGACCATACCTTGTTCTAAAGGTGGTCTTGCTGATGTCTTCATCCTTTATCCTCACCTAGTGATATCTCAATCTGAGATCTATCTTCGAAAATGTCTTCGCATCCTTCAACTGATCGAAGAGGTCGTCAATCCTCGGCAGAGGATATTTGTTCTTTACAGTTACTTTGTTCAACTGTCCGAAATCGATACACAATATCAATGTCTCGTCCTTATTCTTCACGAACAGGACTGGGGATCCCCAAGGTGACACACTTGGGTGTATGTACCCCTTCTTTAGAATCTCTTCAAGCTACAATTTCAAATCTATCATCTCTAGCGTACTCATTCTATAAGGAGCTTTCAACACTAAAGTTGCTCCAGGCATCAAGTTTACAGAGAAGTCAATATATCTCCTCGGGGTAGTCTGGGTATCCCCTGAAATACATCTTCAAACTCCTTTAGTACCGCATGATCTCCAATACTTGAAACCTTATCCTTAGGTGTTTCCTCCACATGGGCTGCAAATAATTGAGAACCTTTCCTGTAGCACGTCTTCAACTACATTGTTGAGATTTCTCTGATAGCAATAGCTCTGGGAATTCCTTGGACTATTTTATGATTTCCTTCCTCATCCAGGAAAGTGAATGCCTTGTTATGATAGTCCAATATGGCATGGTGTTGGTCCAACCAGTCCATCCCAATTAGACAATCATAAGAACCTAAAGGTGTTGAAATAATGTAACTGCAAAGTGTATTCTTATTATTATTTGATATATTATTCATTGGATCAATCCCCATTGTGGATTGATCATGTCGACTATTGTAAAAGGACCAAATCCCCTTTTGTGGATTGGTCATAATATAATTGTAATAGGCAAAAGAAGAAGTCAGCCCCATAATATATCAAAGAGGCCCTGGAATATAATAAAGGTGGTTATAACCACCCAGATTAAGAAGTCGACCCTGCCAGTGAAGAGACACTTCACACGTGCCAGATTAGTATAAATAAGGAGGCTAGCACCTCACTTAGACACACCACACTTGTTCATTCTGAGAGACAAGTTTCGAAGTTGTAGTTGGAGAAGAGAGAGAGAGACAGAGGTGCATCTTTGGGAGAGGACATTATGTACTTGTTTGAGTTATCTCTTGTCATTTTATTGGCTATCTATAATAAGGAAGTTTTGCTGGGTTTTCTTCCCCTAGAGGGTTTCCCAGGATAAATGATGTGTCTCTTGTGATTGTGTATTTCTCAGTGATCATATCTTATGTTGTTGTTATTCATTGAAATGCAAAGAACTATAATAATGGCTTAAACATTAACATGGCATCAGAGCCAAGCTGAAGAGAGCATCTTTCACAAGAGAAAAGTGAAAAACGTCATTGTTGTCGTACATGAAAATTAGGGATTTTTGTTGGAAAGGTATTTCAGCCCTAAAACCATATAGAAAAGTGCACCCTCCCCCAAGGATAATTTTGGCACCTTCAGTGCACCTTTTCAGTGGCTAGATCTCCTGGAAAGTGAAACCCTAGTTTCACAAAGTACCAGAAAACCAAAGTACCAGAAGTACCAGAAAACTAGAAGCACCAGTCTAGAAATCCGCAGATCAAGTTTGAGGGGGTAAAAGTTGGATTTTCAAAAATCTGACTGCACCAGCTTACTCGCCTCAGCTCAACGCATCTATTCCCTGGATCAGAATTTCAAATTTTGAAGTTTGAAAAATTAGGGTTTCCTCATAAAACCCTAAGTTGCAGCTGCAGTTGCAATCTCAGAACCAGTTGCAGTTGCAGTCGTAGTACTAGTGGCAAATCACCCTTGAAGTTTTTAAGAGTTGGTAATGATTATCGTTGCTGCCAGATGGTGCCACTACCTGCAAATGCTATCAGAGGTATGTACTCACATATGTTTAAATGGTTAA
>SNQJ01S0295844.1:0-10599 GCA_010110895.2 Picea sitchensis | reverse complement strand
TCATTTGGTCTAACAACAATGAATGATCAAAGGGGAAACATTAATGTGTGCATGGGAGGGTGGTGGAGTTATTCACCTCCATGCATAATAATAATGGAAAAGTACAACCGCCAAGTTCAACCTCTGTTCAATCAATCATAGCATAGTTCAAAACCTTATCATTCAACCAACCAAAGGATCAAATGGTGAGTGATATACCAACACGCCATTAACTATAAATTTTCAAACCAATGTCATTCAACATAAAATCAAACCCAAATGTTAACCATGCGCCATTGCATAAATGTTTAATCAAAAGCTTTAAACCATTGTGCCAATCGAATTCATAAAATCGACAAGCCAAGAGCTATAAAAGATTATGATAAGGATCACATCACATATATAATAACAAAAATAAACCATGACCCCTATGAAATTCAATGACTAGGCAAGTCCCAAAAATATAAATCTATATGCTCAACGCCTTACCAGTTTAATAAAATCAAGTTACGCACCCAATATAAGAATAGACAAATAGGCATAGTTCGAAAATCCTTTTAGCCACATAATGATAATCCAAAGGTAAGTGCTATTCAAAATATCAATAAAAAGATCATGACAGTTCAAATAACGATGGAGGATTTTTAATGCTTACATTCATGAAAACTAAATGGAGACCAATTTGCAAGTGTCGCAAGAAATGAAAATATCGTCTATTTGAAAAATGTGATGACAATTTGAAGTTCATAAGACATAGGTGTAGGCAACTTATAGGACAATAGAAAAAATTGAATTGGCTGCCAACACGCTCAGAGGAGGTATATACGCAGGTAAGATGCTCAGAATCAACTTGGCATTTGTGAGATCGTCTCTATGCTTCGTTCTTGTCTCTGTCGCAATTCTGGAAGTTCTTGCTCCACAAGCATTCGATGGAGAAGCTTGGACTCTTCCTGTCGATGATGCTTGCACACCTACAAACATCCTTCTTTCCGACATGACTTTCTCAGTCCTGAGATCAACGAGTACTTCCTTCACAGATTCTTCAAGTGCTCTAAGCTCCTCGGACATACACACTCGGGTTTTATAATATCGAGTTCATGAAGTAATGTAGACACAACAATAAGATTGAAAGCAAGAACATAATGACCACTGGACAATCTTAATCAAGGTTCTGAGCTCAAATTCTCAATTTGGAAAAAGTGTTCTTCGTGCATGGCGCGACGAGATAAATAGGTGAGTCGATAATGGTTGGATCACAATGGTCATGACCCTCCATTAACTCTTGTTCAATCTGTTATGGTGCAGCCCAATGGTCTGATGATGCCTCTTTATTTATTTTCTGCCCGTTCGGAGCGGAAGTTGAACGGATATATCGGTCCAACGGCTATATTGCTTCGTCATGGAGAATTACTCTTTGTAGTTGTTCTGATATCTCGGCGAAGCTCCAATTCTGCAATTTATCTTTCTGCGAGGTCTCTTCTAGAACCTCCTGTAACCTTTCAGTATTATCCCTTTTCTTTCTTAAATTTCTAGCCTTCTTTCTAGTGAGCTTCATCTTGGTAATGCTTTTATCATTCTGAGTCTTTTCTTCTTTGGTCTTAGTTCCTTCGCACTATTGAAATTTTTTCCTAGGGTTCTTGTGTAATACTTCTTCCTTGTCTGGGATACATAATTCAAGCTTCTAGGGATCCTGTAGTGTTCTCTTAGCCTCAACATCCGAGTTTCTAGTATTAACTATCTGTGATCTGCACTTTTGTTCCTCAATCAAGTGCGCGGTCCTTTTGGTCATAAAGTCTTTTAAATCTTGCTTCTTCTGTTCCAAAAATTCTTCTTCCTCCTTTCATCTGGTTTTATCTCTATCAATCCAAGGTTTTCCTATTAGCATGGTAAACGAGGCTTTGTCTTCAACAAATTTAATAATATCAAAGTACTCTTCTGTCGAAGCTCCATTGACCGTCATAGGTATCTAGGTGAGCCTTCCACATAGGTTTACTAGATTTCCTCTGAATAAACTTATTCCTCCTAGGGAAGGGATCATAGCAAAACTTACTATAGCTTCCCAGGTTCTTTCTGGCATAATATTCATCTGTGTTTCTTCATCCAAGACACAGTCAATGTCGAAGTCCCCTATTCTTGCTTCGATGCATTCCTTCTCTTTGATTATCTCTGATAAGCTGGCATGTCGATGGTCATTCAGGGTCTCTTTCACTTGTATCAATACCTTCTTTGATTATTGATGGGGTTCTACCTTTTTTGGATCTGCCTTAGGGTTTCCTTGATTCAAATTCATTTCTTCAAGCTTAGCGATCATTCTAGGGCAATCCAACACCTCATGGTCCATTGCTTTGTAACAGAGACAACTAGGTCTTCTGCCAGGGCATTCCTTAGCAAGATGTCCTGGTTTTCTGCAACTGTAACAGAGGGTTAATCCTCTCTTTCTTCAAAATGATCCCCAACCTTTTTTGTACTGCGCACTAGGATCATAGGAGGTAACCTGCAACAAATTCTTTMTAGGATCCTGCATCCATTTGTTAGTCCAAACATTCTTTCTATGCATAGGTATAACATATATTTCATTATTMTTATCAGATCTATTCATATCACATCTTATTTCATATATTAACACCCTAGCTTTCAAACTAGGACAAAACCTATCAGATATACCTAGATCCATACTCTAGAAACAAAAAATTCCACCTTTCATACTTTTACAGAGCACAAATATTTCAGATCTAAGAACTTTTAACTATTCTTACCTTTAACAGAGAACAAATCTTACAGATCTTATCTCTTTCAATCAGAACTTCTCATTTTTACCTTTCTTGGAGCACTAAGCTTTCAGATCTTGCTTATTTTCTACAGATCTGACCTCCTTTATTTCAGATTTGGCCTCTCTCTTTAGATCAAGATTCTTTCTCTCAGATATAACCTTCTTTATTTAGTACAAATCTTTACATATCATGTAGAATACTACACACTAGGGCATAGATCTACACACAGAGCTTTCACATTTTCAGATGAATCTTTGCACATAGCTTCCTTTTTCTCAGTTCCCAGCAGTCACAGTTTCAATCCCGACAACAGAACCATTTTTTGGCACAGGGGCAAACCCAGGGTTCAACACTCAAGAGTGCACCAACAAATCCCTAACTACCAACCCTTTCGGCAACACCTATGAAGCAGATGAAGTCTCACCTGAGGTAGAGGCGGGGGTGGCTGCAAGACTCAAGTGTCTGCAAGCTTAGCTGGGACAAAGATATGTGATTATATCTCTTACAGAGTACTTAGCATAGATTATTCGTCAATATTCGACCCTTATTATACTTTGCAGATAACACAAACCATCGCAACATTCCTTTATATCTAAGGTATTTTAGCACTTGGCAACAGTAAAATAGATTAGATCTAGTAGATCAACACTAAGCATCTTCATACATGTCAGGTCTAACATTCACACACCTCTATAAGCACAAATCATATGTAGATCTATCTAAATATATCAAAGAACTTAGCAAAAGAAAGGATAAACACATCAAGTCAAAGAACAAAGCATAACACATGGATTTATGTGTTTCACCCCCACCCTGGGGCTACGTCCACCAACTCTTCTTCTTTATTATTGTCCTCAATCGATTACAACACAGAGCCACCAAAAACCTTCTTCACATAGGACAAAAGATCTGCACAGCTCGCTAGATCCTTCTTCCTTGCGCTACAACACAAAGCCTTCCACAACTCCTTACAACATCTTACACTTAGCTATGCAAGCCTCTTATAGTCATGCACAGAGCACTTACAAAATATATTATCACTTATCTTACATCACATAGATGTTGATGATTCGACTACTAATTTCTTTCCTATACTTCTATTTATACATACAAAAGCGGCCTAAGCATGGGTAAACCCACGGGCCAACATCCATTTCCCATTACATATTCCCAAAACCCAAAAGGGTCCCAAAAGTGGGCCGTGATTCCGCAATCTCTGCTTCATCTAGTGCTCCATCTTCGACAAGTTTTCGAAGTCCCAAAATAGGTCAATATGATCAAGAAACTCCCAAAACTTGGTCAAGGGCCAACAACAGGCTGCCCACAACTATAGTATTGTGGAAGACTTGGCCCAGGAACCATATTCCATGTCTACGCTTAAAGTCCTCCMAATATGCCYAATGTAGTGGAAAGCCTTATTGTCTGCCATAGGCGAAGTTGATCCCTTGGATTCAAGTTTGATGACCTTTGATTCTTCTCAGGTTACTCATTGWCTCTCCCATTGGSTCTCCTTCTACATCATAGTGCAATCGTTTGGAAAAAACATCTACCAGACAATGGTGGATGAAGGAGCCTCGATTTGCATCATGTCCATTTCTTATTGAAAGGACCTTGGCTCTCCTAATCTCAACACGTTTGCAATACTAYTGAAATCATTTGACGAACATATGTTCTAGCCTCATGGAATAATCACCGCCTTACCCATCGATTTAGGTGGTAAGACTGTCTTTTTTGATGTGGATGTTGTCGATGCAACTATTGAGTATAATTTATTACTCATGCGTATTTGGTTCTATGAGATGATTGTAGTTGTCTCATCAGTATTTAGGGACTTATGCTTCCCTCATCAAGGGAAAATAATGATGACATATTAGCTTTCATTATGTACCCCAGACCTTGGATCCAATGTGGGGTCTAATGTACCCTTTGTCGGTGATACCACACAGTATTATATGAACATCAGTGTGAGGATGTTATAAGATCCTTCTCTAATGAGAATTTTTCCCCTTCCCCCATCGTCTCCCACTGCCAATGTCTCTCTTATCAACATGGTTTCCTCATCTACCATTGTATCCCTCAGAATGTTGATCCTTGGGTGGTACATCATCCCAAGGATGTTGATTCATATGGAGCATCCATGCCACTCACCACGATCGAGATTATTGATCCAGAAACCTTGGCGAATCTTACTAATCCTTCATATGCCAACTATAAATGTTTGGCAATATTTTTGTAAAAATATTCAAATTTCTAAGGATTTTATATAGTTTTTATAATTTTTTGGCAATTTTTAAGGTAAAATAATTTTATTCTATAGAATTTTGGCGAATCATTTTTAAAATAGCGAATCTCGTTTTTGGAAAAACCATAGAAAATTAGCGCATGAGCGAAATTTAGCCCCTAAAATCATCCATGGATACTAGTCGTTAACTCCATCGTCTTATGAAGTTTGATCAACTTATTCCACCTGTACGGGTTGTTGACTCTCCAAGTTCACATGACATCCTATAATTTGAGTTTCTTTTAGAAGAGGTCATCTTGGAAGTCATGGATTCCATCGATTAGCCCAAGGAATGTGAGAATCATCAAGAATTCATCCTCCCAAGTTTGGAACTGATGAAAGTTGACATGATGAGTCTTGATCTGAAACTAGGGGCATTGGTTGGGACATCCAGTAGACCTCCCAGTATTGACCCTTTTCCACCATGGTTATCTTTTTTAGAACTTGCCACCGAATTATCTGCTTCCCCTTCCATCGAAGATTCACGTTTTTTTTCCTTCGTGTATTAATGGATCCAATCAAGGAGCTTCCATAGCTCGTGAGATTACTCACAATGAGTATCTCTGTATGAAAAAAATCATTCTCATGTGGCATGGACTCGACATGGTAAGCCATATGATGCCAACATTGGCTCATACATTCATCAATTATGAAAAACATCCTTGGCCTGAACCTTGCAATGGGATCTACTTTGCGTAAACCATATGAATGTGTAGTTCCTTGTACATAGGTGTGTGGTGAGTTATTTTATCATATCCAAAAATATTTTCTTTTTTCGTGATTTCACTACATGTTTTGACCTCAGAATCTAGATTACATGTGTTGAGAAGATTATGGTGACACTTTTATGAAGATGAGGACATCCACATAACTTGAGGTATGTGTTTCCAAGCTGGCATATAGGGACAGGTTTTTCTTTGCATTTCCCACTTTGCATTAGTAATTGTCCATATTGTCAGCATTATTCCTTAGGTCTGAACCTTTCCAGTTGTGACACTAGTCACTCCTTTTGCATGTTGTAATTGGTTAAGTAGTAACTACCCTTCATGGTACCCTTCATGGTAACCCTAGTTAGCACTCAAATTTCCATTCGGTGCCCATCCTGCAATTTCCCTGTAGACCCAAGAGCCCTCTTTTATCCCCATCATGACTCGAATATTGAGCCTCATTTCCCTCTCTTTGTTCATATTATGGCCATATCCCATGGGGGTTCCCAAAAATTTTGTTGGTTCTTAATGGTCACATATGTATTTTCTTCTCATGTCATGATCCCTTTGTTGTGTTGTTGTTTATCCATTTCCCTCTTACCGTTATTGCAGTAGCCTTGACCATCTGCCTCTTTCATTATTTGGCCTCCATTTTGCATCCACCTACCCAAGGAGAGAATAGTTGTTAAGATTGGATCTCACTTTTCAGTACCATTTTCATTCCTCATTTCTTAGGTTGGTTCCATGCGCTTGGAACATAAGAGCATGTTGTTAAGCCACTCGTTATCTCCCACAGAGTATACTTTTATCTATTTTTCGAACTCGTAAAAGGACACGAAAAAGGTATCAATCTTACTTGCATCATTATTTCATGCTCGTTAAACCATGAAGAAGACTGAGCATACTTGTGTCATTATTTCAGTCTCGTTAAACCATGAAGGAGATGAAAAAAACCAAAAAAAAAAGAGTGGGGGGGTTTTCACCATTGGTCTATTCTCAAAATGGCAGCATCAGTCAAGTCACCCTTCAACATGGCACCTGTTTGATCCCTCATCATACAACTGGGTTTTAGTTTTCCTAGGAGTCATCCCAATAATATGAGTAAGAGATACTCCTTCGACTGGTTACTCTTCCAATCACTATGGAGAGTGATTTGATGCCTCCTGCATTGTTGCACTATATTTTTTCAACTCTTTAATATTGTTTCCAAGTCACCATTGTGTTGTGTTATATGTTCAAGGGAAATTTAATCCTAAATCGGCCATCTATTGTTTTGTTGAATTTTTTAGTCAACCATCCCTATGTTAGTTGTAGTTAGTGATACTCTCTCTTCACATCATCTGTCAATGTATGTTTCGTGTCGATTGATGGGGGAAACATCAAGGCCCTCCTTCGATGGATCTCTTCCTATCGACTTCAACACATTATCTAGGAGAGGGATCTAGAAACCATCTAGTACCTTGGAGCTTGTATTCCTCAATGGCAAGCCTCCTCATGATCGACAATGAATTTACATCATGGACTCCTTATCGATTGATTCTACAAGTGTTTGACATCAAATCCTCTATTCACACTCGCTAGATTGTACTAAGTACATTTGGTTCCATATTCATCATCGGTGGGTCCAGTTGCATCTATTAATGGTATACATCAATGACCTATAATCATATGGTTTCTACCATGCTTGACATCAACTCATATATTTTCATGTGTAGGTTTGTACCATCGGGGTTTGGGATGAATACCTTGGGTTTGGAGACACATCATTCATTTTCAGCATCGCCTCTCAAGTTGTGATGGAGTATATCACTTGTATATGAGTACTTTGAAGACTTTGGGGGCACTCTCTTCAGTGCTCGTTTTCTTACTAATATCTATATGTTCTATCATAGATACACATTGTATTTTTTGGTGGCTATGATTGTGTTCATGACGTAGATTCACATTGTATTGTCTCGTGACTATGGTCTTATTGATGCATGAATCGATTGTGTATTGTTTCATGGACATGGTCTAGAATTTAATTTCATGGATCTGTGGTCTATTGCTTGGTGTTTATGTTCATTTAGAATATGAGTATGTCTACTTAGGGAATTAGTCTATATATGCTCTCATCCTTGTTGTTTGATTGCAGGACTCTTTTGACTTCCGACACTTTGTTACACATTATTTTGGTCACTCTGATGATGACTCTACAGGCATGTGTTTAGGCTCTCAAAACAGTCTTTTACATGAGAAAAATGACTAAGTTCTTCCCCTACAAGGCATATTTTTAGAATGACGTCGCAGGCTGACAGTGGTACATAGTGCGTAAATCCTTGATTTCTGCAGGCTTCTCTATGCCTGGCTTGCGGGATTTCCGCATGCTTCTATATAGGTAGGGTGCGGCAGTGTTTGAAGCTAAGGAAAGGAAGAGGTTTCATGAAGTTTATAGAAGGAGAATCTTCTAGAATGTGAGGTGGTGTTCATATGGTTGTGGTCTTACTGGCTTCTTTGATTTGATGGGATCATCCTCATCCTTGTAAGCACTCCACATTCTCCTATATAGTGATGGGTTTCTCATGGAAAAGATTAAGAAATATTTAGCAAAGAATTGTTGAAAGAATAGGCTGAAGACTGTGTGAAGGATCCTATTACAACTAATGCTTGAGGCCTCCATTTTTCCATCAATATTTTATGGACTATCTTCATACAAATTCAGAGCAAGTGTATGTGTGTGTTGGAAAAAAGGACCACCGAAAGGGAACTTGTGACACCAAGCCAATTTGGTTGTATCTTCCACTTTTACTTAATATGATACGGTGACATGTTTCTTTCCCATAAAATCATTAGCATTGTATTACATGACTCCTTGATCACATGTTTAGGTTTCCATTGAATCTACAATTGTTGCTTTCACTTTGGTTGGTTTGTGTCATTGTTGATCTAATTTCACAAGAGAACTGAAGTGAAGCAGGGACAACAAATATATATGGAAGCGATATCTAGAGGTATGTCATCTATTCCGTCTTTGTTAGTAAATTCAATGGTAGAAACTTAGGGAAAGCGTCATGTCCTGTCTTCTTTTTTTCTATATCCAGGTGGATCTAGGGAGATTAGTTTATGTCCGCATTCACCGATTTATTCAAAACAAAATTGGCGACTCCACTAGGGATATGACTTGATTGTGGGTTTTCATTGGCCATTTTCTTTTAACCTATTATTTTTACTTGAAATCAGTCTCTGAGTCTGTGGGAGATCCATTCAGATTCTCTGGATTTGAAAGTTCACTTAGATCCTTTACCCTCTTCTCAAAATTTCTTGATTTACAAACACTTCCACACTGTACCGTATACATAGCCTATAGAAACCTTCGATTTCCACGCCCTTGTTGTTTTCTTCAGTGCGAACTTTCCACACCCTATCTGTTTCTAGCCTACGGAAACTCTTGATTTCTGCACTGTAATGTGTTGTTAGGCTACGGTGGCGCCTGTGAAATTTTTTGAGTTGGGTTTTAGCCTCTATTAATCCCAGTTTTTCTTTAATCAGCTGGGAGGGACTTTAATGCCAGCCCTTGACTTTTTTCTGGAAGTTTAACTTGTTGTTGATTGGTTTCAGAGATCAAATACCTCTCTTTTAATCTTTTTCCAGTTTTTGTCTTTGATTTTTATCGACAAGGGTATAATCTCTAAGCTTGTTTTTTAGTGCTTGTTCGATTAAAAGTATTTGATTGGATTTGGAGTTTTGGATTGATTACGTGTTCTGGATTGCTTGATGATTGGGAAGTCATTTTTCATTTATATTTGAAGAAACACTTTCTTGTCATTTTTTACTTTTATCTCCATTGAAAGTTTGATTTGGGTGGTTGTTGAGTGTATAATTTTTCTTAGATTACTTGTCCTTTCTTCATCATGCAAGAATTTAAAGTCACTTACTCTTTCAAGTAATCATATATAAGGAAATATTATTGCATCCAAAAGAAGATAACATTGAGAAACTACATTGTTTTTTGGTTGTTTGCATTTGTGTCCATTTAAGAAAAAGAAAGTATATTTCGTAGCTTACATCATCCCAGAAATACCTTCTCCTTGTTGTAGATAGAGTTCATTGAATGAAAATTTGCATCATTCATTTCTATTTTCATATTATTGGGTCAAGGTCTTACACAACATTGGTTTCATTCCCGTCCCCCTCTTGAGTAATGATAGATTTAAAAAAAAAACATTGCGAAATCTAAAAATCCATTAGTAAATTTTATTTTCTAGGGATCTTTTACACCAACATTATCTAGGCTAGAGCTTTGAAATAGGTTGTGAGACACACTCTCTAAAGCACAAAACACACAATAACATCTTGTGATAGGGAGTGTTTAATTCCATTTGCAACATTTTGTCCTAGGAAGCCCTTCTCACACAAGGGTCAAACTTGAGGTCGCATTGAGATTTCCAGAGTTACTCACCCTGCTTTGTTGATCTCAATGTAGAGATTGCGCGTATTATGGGGGTCGCTTGAAGGTATACCCACAATGATGAGTGGAAGACTCTCAAGTTGATTTTGGGCTAGATACCCTGCCTTTGTGTGTGGATCAGAATGTCGACTGTTTCCCCAGGCATCATTGTTTTTCTTGGTAGCCTTATTTTCCTATCTTCTTAGGGTATTGCACACAGTACCTGGAATTGACGTTGGCCAGACTCACTCGGGCACCTTGGAGGGTATACTCATGATTATGTGTGGGAGATTGCACCAAGGTGTAAGTTTGTTAAGTAGGTCATCAACGTAACTTTCCACCCGCTTTGTCCTAACCCCTTCTTGTCTTGACTTCGCGACGTTGGATTTCATCACCAACTAGTGACTTCGAAATAAGAAGGTTTTGTTTGCTTGG
>SNQJ01S0295843.1:0-10560 GCA_010110895.2 Picea sitchensis | reverse complement strand
CGTATCCTATAATGGAGAACATGATCCTGACCATGAGGATGATCAACATGTCCATAGATAGCAGCCCAACATCCCCCCTCATTCACCTTTATAGTTGCAGGTCAACCAAGGTTCATCACATTCAAGCAACCCAGAGTATGGGAGATTGTAAGCCATCGTCACCATGAGGTATGTTAGTTCTTATTTTATGCAAAGTGTTGTGCTTAATTTTCTGGGCATGTGGATGAGGATCTTTGGTTGAAGTTGGATAATGGATCACTAGTTTGGTAAATTGTGTTAGTTTCCTTATTTCACCTTGGTGGTCAGTGTTTGTGCCCTAGTCCAGTGTGGTCACTGCTCAAGGAAAATGGGTACTATTGGGTTGGCCTCTCAAGGGTAATGTTTTGCTCCCCTCCATACTTAAAAATTTCCATCCTGGATCGTCTCATAGTATACTAAACTTTGGAAATGGGTCATGGTCCATTCTCTCATGAGAAGAGGGGTTGAAGGCCCAGAGGTTGTTTCACGGATGCTATGAAAAGAATAAAAAAATGATTTTAAAGAAAGAAAGGAATGATAGCAAAGAGGACCAACAAAATATGGTCCAAACTTGAGCTCTACTCTTTCATTTCTCACCCCGGCCCAAAAAATGCAATGCTGATGGATTGAAACCTTACAAAGGGGACTTGAAAATATATCATAAAGTAGGACTTTGGAAAAGGAAAATAATAGGGATTGGAAAAAATAGCAGGTAAATATGGGGTAACTCAAGAGAAAGTGCACCCTCCATAAAGGAGCTCATAGAAATGGATTCAATGACACCATTAGCCATGAACTAAGCTCTAAAACCATATCTTTTTCACACATATTGTTGAAGGGTTTTTACTTTCACTTGTCACTCTCGAAACTTATCCCTCTACCTAGGTTATTTAATTTCTTGTCTAGGTGGAACACCTAATAGGGTTGGATGAAGTCCCTCCCATACTTGAACTTGGTAACTCACATGGGGTCCTGGGTTGGTGTGATTCTTGAAGGGGATACTGAGGTGAATTATCCTACATTGCTTATGTCTTAAGTTGCAACTAACTTTTCATGTTTTAAACACTATTTTTTCTTATGAACTTTGGCTAACCATGTTTTATACTTTGATTTGTTTTGGATGGCCCTCACATGGTTCTTTGAGGGACATCCTAGGCTTGTACCCAAGACATTGTGCCTTTATTGCAAGACTTGGGCCTATGTGATGGAGAGCATTTGGTCATCCAGTGACTCACCACCCTCTAATAGTGGCTCTCACATTCTAAGAACATTGAACGATGGATAGATGGACTTGGTTTGAGAAAATCCAGTGATTTTGGCACACATATGGGCTACAAGACCCATAATCTAGACATAGTACCCGAGGACTTATTTTGCACCAATATCATGGATGTTGCAACAAAATAAAATCAGAGATAGTGCAAAGATGGAATCACGCTCTCCAAAGCCTGGATGTTGGCCTCGGATCCTGAGTGATTTCCCTATTATTGTGATGACATCACCTTCTAGGGTTTGACATGGCTAGGGTTTGATGGATGGATGGGTGCCTGAGATGATTTGGCATGACCTTGGGTTAGGAGATACCTCATTGGAATTTGTTTCACCTTGGAGGATGCCACATGGAATTTGGAGGCCCTACCTTAGCCTTTGGAGGCATGACATCACCTTTCCTAGCCTTGACATCTCACACGTGTGGGCTATTATGATTTATTTTTGTACTTTTAGCATTTGTAAAGGTCAAATGATGGGTCAACCTCACTTCTAATTTTTTGTTGAAATTTAATGTGGAAAAATGTGTTAGGGTAGCCTCATATTAAGAGGATACCCTCACTTTCATTTTTAGGATCATCTTTCATTGACCATTTGTGGGTAACTTCTGAATTTTTCGCCATTTATGGGTAGCTAGTTCTTCTCTCTCATGCACTATGCTTGGAAAGGTCTCGTGTGGATGGGTTTTCTAATTTTGGATTGATATTTATGTAATTAGGGTTACATTCGCTTATTTTCTTGAATGAAGTGAGTAAATTTCTGCAATTATTGTTCATGTTATTAACATTTATTGTGAAATTTTTAATTTATTGCAAGAAGTCTTGTTTGGTGAAACCCTAAGAGAGGAACATAACTGCTTCTTCCTCTCACAAGGTTATATTTGTCTAGAATTGGTTAATTTTCCTTGCTAGGGTTAGAACCCTAAATGCCTAAAGGGATATCACTTTAGGATTTTAGCCCTAAACTTTTGATCTTTGACCTAGTTGAAGCTACAAGAAGGGAGGAACAACTTCTAGGGCCCAAATGTGCTTTCACCCTAGAAGTTCTTCTCCTCAAGATCTAAGACCTAAGTCCCAAATGTTATTGCACCTTAGGGTTTAGATCCTACCTCTTGGTTTCAAGTTGGCCAACCTTCAAGCTTATTGCATTTGAAAGGATCCATAACCCTTAAAGGAAATATTCTTAAAGCATTCTCACGGTGATTTGATTTATGAACTCACACTCTCAAAACTCCCAAGCATTCTACTAACTATACTAACACTAACATTGAAAACTCATTAAATAATTTGTTCTCATTTTAAAAGGTTTGCTACAACCATCTAAATTACATTAATTTGTTGCATACAATAATCTATTGGTGGCTTAACTCATTCATAAATTACCTTCAACAATTGGATAATGTGGTTTGGATGTATTCTTAAATTTCATGGTCAATTGTGGTATTTCTGAGCATTATTTATTGTTGTTGTTACAAATTACTTATTGTTATTATAAGGCTAGTTTATTGCTGCAATTTGCTATAGCCATAACAATCTAAGTTGTATAGTGTCTAGAAGAGATATGTGTTGCATACTTTGACTTGAAAATTGTTATATATATGCTACAAAGTGTTATTGTTCCAGGAAGGTACCAAATCATCTTCAAACCTCTTCTTTTCCCTTGACCTAGAAAAATCATCTGGTGATCAAGATAGGAGGCGGTAGGCTTGGCTACTAAACTTGTTATTTGACCCTTTGAGGTCACCAGGGAAGACTCCCTTTTGGTGTACCTCTTCCCTCACTAAAATGAGGGAAGTCCCTACTTAGGTGACAATGGTAGGGTCTTCCATAGTCACGCAATATTTCAGAGTCTTATGTTGGCTTTGCATAAGTACAAATCCTACGATAACAATGTTCACCCCTTCTATGTTGACTTCGAATTGCTCTAATCAACTTATAAGATATATTATGTACTAATTTTCCAACCACAGTTGAATGGGTGACTAGACCAAGTTCAGGTTACCCACCAATTCCCATGAATTATTTGGCAGCATGTTCACGTCAAAACCTAGATCGAGCATGACTCCATCCATTTCATAACTAACGGGTTTAGTTTTCATATTGAACTCTCTTCCTATTCAGTTTTGCTTACTAACCTGGCACATAACCCTTTTTGGTATGGGGGATAATATAGCTCCCTCTATGCCTTATTTCCCCCATGCAAGTTACTAACATCTGCATCAACTTTTGCACAGCATCAAGATCGCTTAACAATCTCAAACAACAACGCAAGAAGTTACTCACTTACTCCTCATTTTTTGTTTCTTGACCCAAGTCACGTAGTGCTTCTTCGCACATCATATGCTTCAGCTCCTAATGTGAATGTTCCTATATTTCCTTATGTTCAGCACATCGTAACTCCTCCTGTCTGTGTGCTTCTTCCAATGACCTCTGTGTCACGTGTTATATTTGCTTGCACACAAGAACTTCCTCCAAAGACCTTTTTGTGGTACATTGCAATTATTCATGGGTGAAATCCTCTTCCAACAACCTTTTTGTTTCTTGTTACACTTATTCACGGATCCAAGCCTCCTCAAGTCACCTTTCTGTCGCGCACTACAACTCTTCACATGATATTTTTTCTTTTATGGCCCTCTATACGTCGGGAAGAAATTGTTTCTGTTGGGAAACATCAAACTTAGGAGGGGGATGTGCCACATTTCTTATCTTCCCCTCTGGCCTTTGACCCGAGATTTCGCCATTATTGAAGTCCATTCCTATCTTTTCTCTACCCCAGGTTATCACCCATACATCCACCTCATCATCCTTATTCTTATTCCTACGTTAATCTACAATCACTATGTTGCAATGTGTCTTATTCTCTTCCCACTTCTTCAAAACATTGATACATTCCTCTGTAACGTGCTCGAGACTGTAACAGTACCCACAAAGAGTGTGCGGTTTGGTACAAAATCTTGACACGTGACCTATCTCTCCACAGTTAAAACAAGTGGGTGGACTACCTCCCTCTCCATATCCTCCTTCTTGGTTGTGTTCATATCGACCTCTCATACCACCTTGATATCTACCTCTATCCTCACTACCATGTTCACCACCCTTTTTTTCCACTTCTACCCTAAATACATTGTGGGTATGATCTTGCATCAGCTAGAGTGACCGATAGTTGTTCACATCGTGTCCCAAATACTTACAAAATTTGCATAATGGAGTATGATGTGTCTTCTGATATTTCTCCAAAATTGGGAAGCAAGGTGGTACATGGCCCCAGTACCTGCAAATTGTGCACAATTATTTCAAAGGCCCAACTGGAAATGGATTAAGTGCACCTATTTCCATATAGTTTCCAAGTGTAGGGCATTCATCTCTACGATGCCCCTTTGATTTGGACGTGGTGCACCATACATTCTCGCGCAGGAGTTTGTCCTTTTTCATATCGTACAATTTCATCATTAGGTTGGCTAGTTGATATTGTACCTGCACCAAACTTGTCAATGTCTCTCCTCCTCTAGGTGCATTACAATATCCACCACTTCTACCTAAGTATTCACCTTTTGCTGGGTAAGAGGGACTAGGATATCAGGAAGTAACCCTATAATGAATCATTCTCTATGTTGTACATCTTGGAATTGGAATGTCAACCTATCTTGCAAAATATTGAACCCTTGGTCATAATGCCACATGGTTTCTCTTGGTTTCTGATTGATCTCCTTAATCTCTTTAATGCAATAAGACTCTGAATTAGGATTTTGGAATTCCTTAAGTAGATCTCTCTTGATCTATGTTAGGGACCTCGTCTGTCACATTGATGCAGTGGCTTTGTACTTCAAATATCACGTTAGGGATCTATCCCTGAATGTGGTCTCCATCTACATAATCTGTGATGCCTCGTCTATGATCCTCTTCACAAACCATATCGCCTCACATGTGAACCAATGTTTCTCTGCATAATCTCTACATGTTCCATGGAACATAGGTAACCTCAAGGTACTATCTTGATTTTTCATCCTCAATCTCGAATTCTGACCTCTGAACTAACTGTGGGGTGTCTGGGATCTTGGTATTGATACTCTTCCTGGCAAAGTAGCAAATACTTCTTCTTCTTCTTCACTTGTCGCTTCTCTCCTTTCTTCTACTACTCTTTCTTCTACTCCAATCACCTCGTTGTCTATTTTTCTTTCTTCTTGGTTACAAATGCGCAAGGGGGGTGGTTCAAGGGGGGATAATTCCATCTTCTTCTAACATTTCTTTTGAGGGAACTTAGACAATTTCTTACCTGCAGTTGCACAAGACCATCCACTATTGCTAACTCTTATCCCTCGCCACTAGGGGATCCTCCATCTCCCTCTCCCTATTATGTGCCTCATATTCCTCCGAAGTTGTGGGACTCTGTGACATCCAAAGGGTTCAGACTTCATCTTTTTGGACCCTACTACCACTACTACTGATATCTCCACTAGATACCCTAATCTCAATGTTGCACCTCTTCACAAACCTATCCTCATATGTGCTCCTCTATGGAACAACACACTCTTCCTCATTTCCTCCCGGTATATTCTCCTTCCTCTTCATTCAAGGTCTGACCCCTCGTCGTTCACCCTTTGATACATTTTTTTTTTTTTTTTTTATGCTCTCCTCCTTGACTCAATTCTTCTTGCGTATCTTCCGACTCTCTCTCTCTTACGCTGTTATGGATCCATCATATTCCTCACATAATTTTAACAACTTCTGGATCCTCCTCAATGGATCCATCTCCTCTCTAAACTTTCCCCCATCATTTCATCCCCCCCTAGTGCTAGGGGAGTCTACTCAACCATCCTGTCAGGATCCATGCGCATCATCCCCCTCTCCACGAACAACATTTTTATCCAAAGTGGGATTTCTTCTAACATACTTCTCCTAGGACTTTCCGTGAAATTTATTTTAGCCTCGTTGAAAGAATCAATGTGATCAATAGAAAATTCAATTATATACCCTTCCTTCACTCAAACAAACTAGAAATCAATGGCTCGAGTCCACTTATTATCCAATGCCTTTAACCTATCTATCATGACTTGATCCTAGACCAATGTTTCTTGTTGATTTAAAGTGGTATTAGTAGTAGTCCGACTCTTCAACCATTAATACAATAGAAAGGTAAATTTAGCAAAGAAAATTTGATGTATATTAGATTAGATATAACTATCCTTCCATCGCTTCACATTGGTATTCAGACCTTGATTTTCCCTCTGAGAAAACTCATCTTCCTTTATAGTCAACCAATCTTGAATTTCTTCCCAAGATTGATACCACCTCATTCTTTTCCTTCATCATTCAATACAAAACCTTCAGGTCCCAACAACATAACCATTTGTTGGATTGTTCACGCTTGTGCGTGTCCTTCTTAACACTGGGGGGTTAAAGACCCAGGGTTCATCCATAGTTGACCAATAAAAACTTCAAAGTATCGACATATCAATCCTCATCCAAAGGCTGAAGAAGGTCTCAACTGAGACGATATGAGGATCACAGAGACCATCTGGTCTTGTGTCGGTGATCAAGGACTATTTACAAAGAAATCCATCCAGGTTGGAATTCAGACAATTCATTGCAAACTACTTAACAACTAACAATGGATAAAAACAACAAACAAACTCAATTGACACATGATCAACACATAATAAGGCCATAATCACTGCAACTTTATTATCTTCATTCAACTAGCACAGACATACATTAAGGAACTCATCAATTGACAACAACATAGCTCTGCTCTCTTATGCATTCTCTTGATGTTTTTTTTTGTTTTTGTAAGTTAGTAAGTATATTAAAGCCTTCTAAAAAAAAGTTACAAGTTGACTGTTCTAGGTGTCAACAGTGCCTAGCTGGGAAACCACTATTGGCCCTGGTTCAAAAATATAGTGACATTTGTCCAAAAATGTAGTGATACTTGTCCAAAAATATACGAGACTGACCTAACTAAGGAAGCCTACTGTGCCACGTAGGGATCTAAGCTGTCTGAGTTCTAATCTAAGCAGAGTGGATTGTCTGTACATTACCATATCTAACTGAAAAAACATAGAGTAAAAGACTGTAAAAAGAGAACTTTTCAAAGACCTGGACCATAGGCGGGGCTTGCGAAGACTTGGGTGTTCTTCAACTTGCCCTTGTCTTGTTCTACACTTGCCTGCCTGAGGTCTTGGAGAAAGAGTAGAAGTTTGTCCACCCTGCTCCTTTGGTCTTCATCCTTCAACTACAAGTCCCTGAGGGCGGTTTTGATGTCCTGCTGGCCCCTTGCCAAATCGCGCAAAGCCTCTATAATCTCTTCCCGGTTAGCATAGTTGTCACAAGGGGGACGAGTTGGGGAATCCAATGAGGTGGAGGGAAGAGGTGAAGGAGCGAAGGTGTCTTCAGAAGGGTGGCGTGGCAGGGAGAAAGTGGGAGGTGGTCATCGAGGTGGAGGAGGAGAGGGTGGGGGAGGTGCGTAGCCCAGGGAGTTCCCGGAGGCGTCGAACCATTCAATGTGGCGACCATACTCATTTGAGAGAGGCGAGAGTTCTTGAGTGGCTTCAAGTTGTGGCTCTGCGGGAGCAGGAGTCGTAATAGGTGGCAGGACAGGGAGAGCGTCGAAATCTGGAGGGAGATCAACGCAAGTCATTTCTGTATCCAAGAGGTGGTATGAATTGGGCATTTTCCTACCCCTGGTTGCATACCAGGTTGCGCCTCTTCTAGATTTGATTCTCAGGCATGGCATAAAAGGTGTCGTTGCTGGGAGACTGGGGGCGCAGAGCTTGATGATCAGAAGAATTCTGTGAGGAAGAGGGATAGCGTCGGGATTTGATAGAGGGAAAATGCTCCTGAGTTCGACGATAAGGGCTCTAGGTCCTGGACTAGAAGGTGACCACTGAGGTGACGTGCTCAACTCCATGGGCGATCTCACACTGCAAATCCTCCAACTCGTGCGACAGGATCCCTACATGAAGGTTCGACAAGGTGGCGACGATGAACCTTAAATTGTGAGGTGATATGCCAGGAGGGTGATAGGACGAGCCTTGAGAGCTGGTTCCTTTGAACGCCAACTGGCTGACTATCTGGCCGGTTGGCCTCTCCGTGGCTTGTGCACTCATGCTGCCTAGTGTCACCCCATCCAGGGTGCATTCTCTTGATGTTACATTACATAACACCATGCAATTTCTTCAGACTTTGCTTATATCACAGAATTAGACTTACAACTAGAGACATTACAAAACACAGGCTTAGAGCAAGCTCAAGGACCTTGAATAAAAACAACCACAATGCCCACAACCATCAACGGGAAACCAACTGACTAACTCTCTTTCTATTGTTGTTGCTCCCTTTTATCCGCTTCTCGGCTCTAGCGCTCTAACACTTTTAGTTCTTCCCCACTCGCCTCTTTGACTACCAGTCCTACACATTTATGTCACCCGCATGCATTTTACATAGCTTCTTTAGAATCATGGTAATCTCAACTACCTTTCCAGCTCATCTTCTTACTGTTCCACGACCCCTCGTGCTTCCTATAGTAATCATTTAGGGATATTTCCTGAATATTGTTTTCTTGATTCCGGCATGCATGCAATGTCTTTTTAATTTCTAACGCTCATCACAAAACTTGGACCATCATGTGTTGGAATAACTTGAACTTCCTTGCATTAACAAAACTTGATCTGGTGTGTGCACGTCCTATCACCCATAGGGCAGCTGCTTGAGTGCACGCAAAACTATAATAGGCATGCACAACTTCATTTTTGTGCATGCATGATATTTACCCAAAACTTTGGGTGCCAATAAAAACCCAATAGAAACAGCTTTGTAACCCAACTTTGTAGTGAAAGAACAAGTAGCTTTGTTCCACGACCATACCAGTTTGTTCTCACTATTGCATGTAGATATATTGTGTTATGAGAGAGAAGTTGGATATATGATCTCCATTATGTCGCCAAGTCTCCATACAAACCTAAGTCCTCTGTCGAAATTCAGTTCTGAAGCCATCTATCCCGAGCTCCCTACACCCCTATGTCAACCAGAGTTGTGAGCCCTCTTTCCCATAAGAGAGTTTTTATATCCCTAGAGAGTATGAAATTTCCAGCAACACCAACCCACAGGTCTTCCCCTATCCTAACCTAATCCCCTCTACCAACTCTCGAAGCCAACCATCAACCTAGCACTAGGAAGGCTCAAACCAACCCTTTCTAGATACTAGAAGCTCCTTTGATAGATTTTAGTTCTACCTTGATCCATTGTTCTACTATATAATACTTGAGATATTTCCACTTTATAATATTTCCCCATAGTCCTTCGTTGAACAAGAGTCTCCACAAACGCTTCATTGTCAGTCCCTGATCGGACAAGTGGATGTTCTTTAAACCCCACCCTCCCCTTTTTTCTAATTTTGCAAAAATTTTCCAACTAACAAGTGGAATACCCTCCTTCTTTTAACATATCCATAGAAAACTAAAGCTTCTCCTTCATATATTTTCTAAAATGCTCTTTGGCACATCTGCTAAGGAGAGCTTGTAGACATGAATGCTCTCGAGAACAACCTTTAGCATAACCAACCTTCCACCAATACAAAGCCATAACCAACCTTCCACCAATACAAAGCCACGTATAACACCAACGAGTAATCTTAGCTTTGATTTTAAAAACCACATCCATTTTACAACTCTATAATCATTTGGTTTCAAATGTTATCCCACATACATCAGACCATTATCTAAAATCTTAGAACGAAAGGAGTATTGATAAAGGATATGTGCTTCCACTTGATGGAACAAATCATTATAAAGAATTAGAGATTTTTTATCATTTTTTTCCATCTCAGTGGCCAAACAAAAAGTTTCCAAAATATGTTTATAAGACCTCCATTACCTTACTCCACCATCCCCAAATAAAAGAACGAAATGAACAAATAACATATGTGTTAATTGTGTTACCTATGCTACCATAATATTTTTGATTAAACCTCAAGTATTGTAAAAAAAATATTTTTTTATTATATAATAATTAATTGTATAAATTAATATATTCATAAATTAATGTTAATTTTCAAAATAGAACTACATAATAATAAAAAAATTAAATGATGCATAAAACACGTTTAAGTTATTCTTCATTGATTTTCTAAAAGCGGTTGGTTGAATGTCATTGGATTAAATCAAAGTTTAAAATAGTATTGCATGTAATGGTTAACGTTTCTTTTTCTTTAAATTGTTCTGACGAAACTTTTTAACATTTGACAATCCTCTAAGTTGGATTTATTCTTTGTCAATTCTAT
>SNQJ01S0295842.1:0-10555 GCA_010110895.2 Picea sitchensis | reverse complement strand
TTGCATTGAGAAGACTATATTGGTTTGCTCTTTATTTTTGATTTCATTGAAAGAGTTGATTGAGTTTGTCATTGCTTGTTCATTTGGCTTTTAATTTTCAGTATTCTCGCTGTTATAGTGTGGGTCCTTTTTGCAAAGTGAACAAAAAGTTTTTCTTTCAAAAAATTCTTTTCGTTTTAGAAAATTTGAAAATCAAATTATTGAGTTTGTTGAAGTATTTGAAAAAGACACAATAGAGATTTGTCTTTTGATAAGTGATTGTTTGTATTTGCATTTCAAAAGGGAATTTTACATTGCAGTTCAAGGTTGATCTAGAAAACTTTTTCTATCCCATACATAGGATTCATTGAACGGAAAGTGATAATATTTCATTTTCATCCTTGCATTGTTGGGTCAGAGTCATTCAACATAAGTTTCACTTATGTTACCTTTGAGTAAACAACAACTCTTAATAACACTGCGTACTCATAAAATTTATCTAGTAACTCTTTTCTAGGGCTCTATTACACCAACCTTTAGCTAGGCTAGCACTTTGTAGTAGGAAGAGAGATACGCTCTCCAAAAGCACAAAACACACAATAGCATCTTGTGTTAGGGAGTGTTAAATTCCATTTGCAACATATTGTCCTGGGAAGCCCTTCTTACACAAGGGTCAAGCACTAGGTCGCATTGATATTGGCAGAGTTACTCACCCTGCTTTGTTGATATTAGTGTAGATATTGCACGTATTACGGGGATCACTCGGAGGTATACCCACAATGATGAGTGGAAGCCTTTTGAGTTGATTGCGAGCTAGATACCCTACCCTTGCGNTAGTGGCCTATCTTTCTAGGTTCTTACCCAAGGTGACTATGGAGGGGAAAGTCTTCATGGTACCTAGAATTGACGTTGACCAAACTCACTTGGGCTCCTTGGAGGGTATACCCATGACTATGTGTGGGAGCTTGCACCAGGGTGTAAGTCCGTTAAGCATGTCATCCGCGTAATTTTTCCACCATAGCCCTGCCCCTTCTTGTTTTGTTGTTGCAACGTTGGATTTCATCACCAACTAGTGGCTTCGAAATTAGAAGGTCTTGTTTTCCTGGTGAGTGCTTCCTAGATTTTGTTTACTAGTGCGTGTTGTTTGTTTCTCGAAGTTGACCATAGGATTTTCTTCGTGAAGTTTGTCACTCGTTTACAATAGCTCCTCCATGTCGTTCATGTAGAATGAAAGGTTTATCTCTAGAGCATCTGGACGGTTCTCAACCCTTGCCTACAACTACACTTGAGGGCTCTCCTGGGCAGAGTGAAGCCACAATCATCACCACACCACAAGTGGAATGAACTGATTCTCTAGAACGTTTTCGAATTACAAATACTCAAGAGGATTTTCGACTTCCCAGTGATTCTCAGTGCCCTTTTAGATGATTGAATTCTTCCGGAGACTTAGTTGTTACCTCTTCTGGATCACTCGTTGGGCCTTTTCCTAGTGTAGAAGGCCAAGATCCTTTTTGGTCTGTAGGTGATTTTTGAAGGACCCTTTTTGGTCCTAGTTCGCCTGTGGTCTCTAAAATTAACCCTTCAGTGTTTTTTGAGACAGAGACTGTACCGTTGAATACCACTTATCACTTTACTCTCCCTGTCGAGATGGCCCATCTCGCGAATACTACGAGTGTTCCAACCGGGTTCACTATAGCTTGTATTTCTCCTATAAACACACAATGAACACCCGATGTCACTCCGACACTACCACCTGGATACCATGCGTTGAATGGCTTGTTGAATGCTTATGTTCCAACACCTCTGCAAACCCCATCTGGTACTCCTGGTGGTCCTTCTTTTCCTGGGCACCCTATTCCTGGTTTTATTCCAACACTCCCTCAATTTCCTTTTGGCAATCCTAATCCTAGTGGCACCATATCGTCCATTACATCGAACTTGCAGATTCCCGTTGGTGGACAAGGTGGTACGATTCAATTTCCTCTTACCGGACAAATTCCAATTCCTACCCAACCTTCGATTGGAACACAACTTCTGGTTGGAACTCCACCTACAATAGGGGGACCAACCCCACCTTTTGGACAAAATATACCTCCTGCTTTGGCCTAGTATTGGAATCAGATGATACAAAATCTTCCTCAACCGACTGGGGGGCAGCAGTTGCCTGTCCCTACTATAGGCCAACCATATCCAGGTGTACCTAATCCTATTTGGGGTATGAATTCTCAAACTCATGTCCCCGCTCAAGGTTACAATCCCTCGAGCTACTATCCTCTCCAACCATCACCGAATCAGCCTGGGTCTTCCCATTATGGGCAGACTTCTTACGGTCCTACTGGTTTGCCAACAGGGCTTCCACCCCAAAGTCACCAGTACCCGCAAGTGAATCGACAATTACCTTTTCTTGCTACTTTGGATTTTCTGAATTTGTCTCAGATTCTAAATGATCCTATTCGTCACTCTCCCCAATGGCCTGCTATTCTAGCCAAGCTTCCATCAGACATTCCTAAATTTGACGCCAAAGTGGGAGAGGACCCGAACAATCACGTTATGAATTTTCACCTTTGGTGTTCATCCAACTCATTGATGGATGACTCTATTCATTTACATCTTTTTCAACGAACCCTTACTTGTTCTACTGTGAAGTGGTATATTGAATTTCCATGAGGTTTCTTCTCTGATTTCAACACCCTAGTTATGGCTTTCCTTACACATTACTAGTTACTAATCCGTTATGATACCGGGACTGAGATTTTGACTTCCTTCAAACAGACTAAAGGCACTCATATATCGGATCATATCCATGAGTCCCGAAGGAGATGTTGTCTCATTAAACTTGAGCTTCCTGATCAGCTACTGTCAGAATGGTTTACAAAGTCCTTTGTGAATGAAATTGGGAAGGACATTGCCATGGGTGGCGTTGTCACGGAAGAGGAGGCTATAAGTCATGCTCAATATCTTGATCTCATTTATTCACAAATAGGAACACTTTATGATTTACTACCTGAGTTACCTCGTCCTAATGCTTCCAGCACTTCAACTACTCCAACTGTCTCGCATGCAGCTGATGGAGTGATTGGTACGGCCCAAGCCCAATCACATTTTGTTTCAAGCACAAACCCTAAATCGACTTCTTCTAATGTTCAAAATGATTCATCTCCTACCACTCCCACCGGAAAAACTTCTGAGGTAAATGTTGTCCAATCTACCCTCGTTGGTAAAAACAAATCTAAAAAAGGGAGAGGCAAGAATAAGGAGGGTAAAAATAATAATCAAGCCGAGCAAACTAAAACTAATCCTGTTGATGACCGGGATAAGCGTAAACCCCGATACCCTTGCCTTATTTGTGGTGATGATCACTACATAAAGGATTTTCCAAGACGTGCCAAGGTCACTAAGTTCCTTCAGGGAACCCCAAAACCCCCTGCACCGACTGTCTTGTCTCAACCCTTCCCGTCTCAACAACAGGTTTAGTTGGTCATACATGACCAACCCTCCTCTTCTATGACATCCTATGTTTTGATGTGTATTGGTGATTCTAAGTAGAACAACGTTGCACTTACAACTCGAGCCAAAGATTATTCTCCATCTAAGGAGAAGGTTGACGATTTACCTCCTGCTTTGGTACAACCCTCTCCAACAACTCCACCTACTAACGGTCCTCTTCATCTCGAACGACCGAGCCTTGACAAAGTTCTACGAGCCCCCCCAAGGGTGTTGTACAAAAATAATCTTTCAATCCTCATGCTCGTGTGGCCCAGAACTACAACATTGTTGAAGATCTAGCCTAGGCACCTTCAGCGATGTCAGCCCTTGAAGTCCTTCAGTTTTGTCCTACATAATGGAAGGCACTGTTGAAAGATATCGGTGGAATTGACTCGACAGATATGAATTTAATAGTCTTTGACTTGGATGATCACATTCCAAGGTTACCCCCTCAACTAGCATTTCAAATCCATGTTGTTGTCTCTCACAAGAACATTTTCCGAACTGTTATCGATGAGGGAGCCTCGACTTGTGTTATGTTTCTTTCTTGTTGGAAAGCCATTGGCTCTCCTCCTTTGAATGAATCCCAAAACACTCTTAAAGCCTTCAATGGCTCTGGTTTTAAGCCTTACGGTGTTCTACCTTCGTTTCCTATCACGTTAGAAGGTAAAACGGTCTAAGTTGAAGTGGAAGTCTTCGATGCTCCCCTTAATTATAATCTTTTACTTGGCCGTAGCTGGATCGATTCCATACGTGTTGTTGTGTCAACACTTTTCCGTGTAGTACATTTCCCTCATTAAGGAAAGGTTGTTACCGTTGACCAACTTGCCTTCTTCAATTCTGATACCTGTACTGGCAACATGCCGTTTATTGCTAAAACCCCACAGGGTTATGAGAACGTCGGTGTAGGCCTTTTAAAGGACTCCTCGTTAATGGGTACTTTCCCCATTCCTCTGCCCGATGTTCCACACCCATATTTTGCTTCTATCAACATGATTTCCACCGTCCCTCACGAACTTCTAGTGTCTCATGACCCTTGGATTGTCCCTGACCTTGGAGATCATCTTTGTTTCGGCGACACAATGCCATTAAGTCCGGTTGAATCTTCTTATCAAGCGATTCAATTGGTAGCACCTTCTACTCCCTCTCTTGATGAGTTGTCTCCTGATCCTTTTCATGTTGTTTTTCCCACTGACGAGATGATCATGTCCGTCATGGAGGACACCCCTTGGGACGATGGGCATCATCGTTCCATCCCCTTTCTGGAACAGTACACTCTTGAGAACTACCAACGGATTTCGACTTTGTCGACCGTTGTTGTCATCTTGACTGTTTCCGGATCTGCACATGATGTGTTTGCTGAAGGGAACCTCAGTAATATCTCTTCCACGATTCCCATTGACATATCTATAAAACCTAGAATCGTCGAAAATGTTCATATTGGAGCTTCGTGTTCTCAAGACGAAATAGTCACCTATACATCCCTGTTTAAAGAGTTTCGTGACATATTTGCCTGGAGCTACGAGGAAATGCCAGATATCGACCCTACAATTGTTGTACATGAGATAAAGACATATCCTGACGCTAAACCCGTCCAACAATGCCTTCATCTAGTTCACCCATGGAAAGCGGCTGCTATCAAACTCAAAGTTGAAAAACTTCTGAAAGCCGACTTTATTTATCCAGTGGCTCTTATAGAATGGGTTTCCAATCCTGTCCTGATTGATAAGAAAGGTGGTAGTATTCGTGTATGTGTTGATTATAGGGATATTAATAAAGATTGTCCCAAAGACAACTTTCCTACCCCTTTCGTCAACCAGATTGTCCATGACTGTGCCGGAAGTGAAATCTTTTCTCTCATGGATGGTTTTTCCAACTATAATCAAATTAACAATGCTCCCAAGGATCAACATAAGACTGTTTTTATCTGTCCTTGGGGTACTTTTGCTTATCGAAAACTCCCTTTTGGTCTAAAGAATGTGGGCGCAAGTTTTCAACGCGCTATGTCTTATGCTTTTCATGATATAAAGCATATCGTTCAACCCTATTTGGACGATTTACCAGCTCATTCTTTGCGCTGAATCGATCACCCCACTCATCTCCGAGCCATTTTCATTCGCTGTCGATTTTCCCGAATACGTTTAAATTCCCATAAGTGCGTTTTCTGTGTAGAATCTGGTCATCTTCTAGGTTTTATCATTTTGCGTCAAGGGATCCGGGTGGATCCTTTAAAGGTTGAGGCAATTCTTAATCTCCCTCCTCCTTCTACAATGCATCAGTTGCAAATTTTGCAAGGAAAAGCAAACTTTCTTCATCGTTTCATCCCTAATTATGTCGAGATCACTCGTGGTTTTACACGGCTGCTAAAGAAAGATTCAGAGTTCATTTGGGATACCATTGTTAACAATTCTTTTGAAGCTTTGAAGCTGTCCCTCACACAAGCTCTGCTTCTCTTTCCTCCTGATTACAGTCGTGATTATTTCCTTTATCTTGCTGCCTCGGAGTACACTATTGGCATGGTTCTCGTCCAAGAGGATGATGCACAGGATGAGCATGTTATTTATTACTTGAGTCGAAGTCTCACACCCACTAAAATCAAGTATCAACATGTTGAAAAACTTGCCTTAGCTGCCATTCAAGCCATCCAACGCTTCTGGCATTATATCCTCTCACGAAAAACCACGGTGATTTCTCATTGCAACCCTATGCAACATATTTTGACACGTCAATTGTTAGGGGGAAAATACTCCAAATGGATTGTCATACTCTAGGATTTTGACTTGGAATTCGATCGCGCCAAGTCTAAGAAATCCTTAGTTTTTGCCGAGTTGATATGCGATTTTCCTCACTCTTCAACGAAAAATGTAGGAGTTGATTCATTACCTGATGAATCTCTTTTCCTTATTATCACTGACGATCTTTGGTATGGGGATATCATTATATATCTCCAAACTCAGAATTTTCATCCTGCTTTGTCTAGTATTGAACGACGTCGTATACACTATCAAGCTCGTCAATACATTATCCTCGGAGATACTCTTTACTGTCGGGGTATTGACTCTATTTTTCGACGTTGTTTAATGTTCAACAAAGCCGAGAAAGCTTTGAATGACTACCATTCCAGAGCATGTGGTGGTCATATGTCTGGGTAAGCTATTGCCTAGAAGATCTTACACGCAGGCTATTTTTGGCCTTCTTTGTTTAAAGACTGCATTACTGTTGTTCAGAAATGCCATGCCTACCAGACCTACAATCAGAAAATTCGGTCACATCCTGCTCCTCTTCATCCTGTGGTCTCCGTTGGTCCTTTTGCGAAATGAGGCATCGATTTCATGACATGTCACCCTCACTCGGTCGGGGGGCATGGTTACATCATTGTAGCAGTTGATTACTTTACGAAATGGGTCGAGGCGATGCCAACATTCGACAATACTGGTAAGACAACAACCTTGTTTCTTTTTAATCATGTCATATCTTGTTTTGGTGTTCCCCAAGCTATCGTCACTGATCACGGTAGCCACTTTAGGAATTTTATGATGTCTGAACTTACAGAAAAGTTGGGTCTTCATCATGATAACTCAATGCCCTATTATCCACAAGCTAATGGCCAGGTCGAAGCTATTTACAAAATTCTTATAACTATGATTCGACGGATGATAGGAATTCATAAAACAAGTTGGCACACAATGTTGTTTTCGACATTGTGGGCTTACCGGACATCTGTCAAGTTCGCTACTGGGTTTACACCTTTTCGGTTGGTCTATGGTGTGGAAGCCATTCTTCCTATAGAATGTGAGATACCTTCTTTGAAGCTAGCTATCGAACTCCTACCCAACACTTCTGCTGAAGAAGAACATATATTGTATCTTATGTGATTAGATGAAACTCGACGTGATGCCACTCTAGTAATAGAATCCCATAAAAAACGTGTCAAGGCCCAGTATGACAAGCATGTCAAGCCTCGCATTTTCTCTGAAGGTGATCTTGTTCTTCTCTATGAACATGATCGAGATGTGTTAGGAGATGGAAAATTTGAACCTATGTGGCGCGGTTCTTATATTGTTCATCGAGTTTTGGAAAAAGGAGCATATGAGTTGGTCGATTATGATGGTATCCCTTTGAGTGAAACCAGAAATGGGTTGTACTTGAAGAAGTACTATGCATAAGTCATCTGTGCACAAGTACTTGTATTTTAATGTATCATGCTTTGTGTGTGTTACTATAGTTTTCTTTTGTCGTTATTTGGTCTCTGCCGTTATGTGACATTGTATTTGATTTCCAGATGTCAGAGTCTTTGCTACCCTATATTGGCTTCGCTAATGGTGCTAGCCGTAGTACTCAGAACCTTGCTTCTGCTACGTGGGAAATCTATACCCCAACAAACAAACTTGTATCTTTATGAGGTGTGTGCCTTGGCTGTGCAACCAACAACATTGCTGAGTATAGCGCCATTATTGAATTATTGGTTGATGCTATCTCACTCGGAATTCGTCATTTGGTTGTGCGACTTGACTCGCAGTTGGTAGTATTATAGTTAAGTAATATCTACTCTATTCGAAGTCCTACTGTGTTACGAGTGTATTTGTGAATTCGCCTCTTGGAACGTTATTTTGATCACATTGAATATCAACATATTCCTAGATGTCTAAATACATTAACGAATGCATTGGCTAATTATGTATTGGAAAGACATTTGAATCATTTATAAGTCAAACATCACAAAATTCACACAATATAAAGTAAACCGGTAGAATCCATCTGTATATATAATGATCAAAAGAGTTTTTACAAAAAGTTTGTCCGAAGACCAAAATATAAAAATTTGAAGCTCATAGCTTTTACAAAGTGACGTCACGGATGACGTTCACGATAACACACAATTTCTCTATCAACCCTATGGAGCAGTTGACTCATAAATGTTGATACCCCTACAGTGTGACACTGATCGCGTCGTGGAACCTCTTCCAGAGTTATATCTGGAATGTCTACTGTCAGACCCTCTAAATTATGTTCCATCACCTGATAATCCTCAACATACTGTGGTGGTGCTGCTACCTATCCTTGCCTCTGGATAGGAGAAGTTCCAAGAGGTCTATATGGTCCAACATTTGTGTTATCAACAAACAATTTCGTGTTAGTCTTTGGATGAACATATAAAACAAAAAACATTTGAATATGATAAAAAAATTCAAAAACATTTAAAAAGAGAAAATGTGTATACTTCTTACCAAGGTCACCCCATTGAGCATCCTCTGGAAATGCCAGATCCAGATCTCCTCGGAAATATAGACCAGCATAAGCGTAGTCATCAAACATCAACATCTGTGGTTGAAGCCAGTCAAAGAAAGTATCATCATATTTGATGATCGATCCTACTACGTGCCGGGCCATGAGCCGACACCATCTCAGCATCCGTGGATCCCTGGGAGCTGGTAAATTCCACTCCACCTGTAACCTCAGTAATGGGACCCACTCAAGGAAGAAGGATACCAACAAAGATCCATACCCGAATTGCTTCAGGTTGCCACACTTGCACTTGGTCAATTGCCTTTTTATACTGCACAGCACTACATCTGCCCAGTTGAACACTTGAGGCTCAGTACACTCAATAGCATACTGGAAGTAACTCTGTAATGCCATATGAGGAGAAAAAATCCCAACCATCCGAGCTATAGTGAAAATGATAGTATGGAGGGTCAAGTATGTTACCCCCCAGATAGCCACTTTTTCTTTCTTTCTCTCGGCCTCGGGTACGCAGTGTATACGACAGTACTCACTCATCAGTAGCCCACCACCTCTACTACCGGTCAGGCTCACATAGTACCCTCATTGGGACAATTTGGTCAAAAAGTAAATGTCCTCAATGTCTAAGGACCGTGTGTGGACCCCCACATGAAACACCTACTAATCTGGGTCCCACATGCGAACCATGTACTCTAAAAGTCTGACTTGGGCCCTCATGTCCGAGATGAGAAAGTATTTCAAGAGCCCACAATATCTCAAAGCAGCTATGGTAGGTGGATGATTTTCGGCCATTGCATTATCCTCTTCATATTCCCTTTCGCGCCACTCTAGTACCATGTTGATGGCCAATTATCTGTACAAGGAACATAATAAGAGGATTAATAACCTTTTTCATGCTTTAGATATTTTTCATTGGCTAAAAATTTTAAAATTTTTTGGGTTTTGCGGTTCTCACAAGTGCCCTATATGCACAGTGCAAGAACCTCGTAGGTGGCCTTAGTCTCACCTACGAGAATGCCTCATTCTCGCAGGCCCCGTATGGCCTGCCTGCGAGAATGCTAGCGCACATGTAGGGCTTGAAAAAACAACTTAAAACTAAGAATTTGACCAATGAAATTACAAATTTAAACCATGAAAATGTCAAGGACAAAGAGTTTACCTTAATGTCGCAGACGGCTCGCTGAATGGTATTTCATAGCTCCCACAAATTGATGCCAAACTTGGAGGGTAAAAGGGTGGTTTTTGGAGTTCAATAGTGAAAATGTAAAATGATGTGGTAAAAAAGAGTATTTACTCATTTTATTTACTTTTACTATGTCATTTTGGGTTTTTATGATTATTTATCGATTAACCCTAATCCCTAATGTCATGTTGAGTGTAATGACTTGCAGGCGTGATGACTTTGATGATTAAATACAAGGATATGGACATATTTTTCTTCATTATGGCGTGTTTTTTATTTTTTTTTGTTATTTACATAAAACCTCAAGCGTCGTTTTTGTCCGTTCTTGCACTCGTAAATACATGAGAACGCGATCGAGCATACTTTTATCACTTTTTTGGGCTCAACAAGGTTATATGAAAAAGGAACCCCACTGGAGTGCTCTTTAAGCTCTTTTTAGACTCTCTAAACATGAAAAGATTGTCAAACGACCTTGCTATTTTCACGCTCGATAAAGTATTTGAAGTACGCGTTTTGTGAGCGATAATTTATCTCTTTTTTGGTCTCGTCCAGGCTATTTTACGAAAAAGGAACTGAGAGAGTTCTCTTTTAAGTGTTTTTCCAAACTCTATAATCTTGAAAAACCTTCGAGTTTTCTATCTCTGGACTCGTTAAACAAACATT
>SNQJ01S0295840.1:0-10560 GCA_010110895.2 Picea sitchensis | reverse complement strand
CAAATCCACCCATGCATGCAATGGATCCACATTGTCGATCATAGATCCAGACATTCATCTTTGATACATGTATTTTCTTATTTGTTTTGCATTGTATTCCAGCTAAGATCATATCCATATGATCTAGCTGAGGTTATTCTCTTTAGTTTACGCATGCTATGATGTAATTCTTGTTATTTCAATTAATTCAAGATATTGAGTTGTTCCTTGTTCCAAAACAATTGCATGCATAATATAAACATATAAACACCACAAAAGCGAAGCCATAAACCTTTTAAAACTCAGTCAAAAACCTCAACACATCAGATATGTAGTTATATCACCAGCGTTGACAGTAAATATCCAGATCTGAGGGGTTTGATATATTTCAGTGGTATCAGAACCTTCTACCTGCCAGCCTGTGAAGAAGTACTTATCTCATGATCCCATGATTTCGGGGACAAGTGTAGAATACCCAGAGGGTAGAGGTTACATTGGGGACAAGTACATTTAGTATCATAGGGGTCATAGTAGAGACAGAAGGGACAAAAACAGGGGAGATACTACATTCCCTTCCATATGCATTCAGATACAGAGCCAAAGACAAAGGGCATAGACAAAGATCATATCAGTTCAGATACATAGGCCGAATTAGAAGGTAAGATGGGTGACAGACACGATATTCCAGAGGGCAAGGGGAAAGGCCCATAGGCTCCTTACGACAGTACCCAAGCTATGTTGAATGATCTTTCCAAAGGGAAATGGGATATGATGCACGCCATTGCACATATGGCAATCAGTACACAACTGATCCAGAACAGTATGGGCATGACAGGTGAAAATATAGTAGGTGGAGTGAGTGGTTCCATGGGACATCATGGAGGTGGAGCCAATGGATCTAGTGGGAACCCAACAGGGTCGAGTGGACACTAGACACCCACTCACACCTATATCTCAGTGGGGAAGATTCCCAGACCATTTTTTCCACAGTTCCAGAGGAAACAACATATTGGGCATCTAGGACAGGGGCAGCAGATGGGACAAGTCAGACATGGGCAGACAGACCCGATAGATCCATTTGCAGAGTACAAAAGAGACTACTTGGCACTGGGGCCAGAGTTCTAAGTTGACATGAGCTTGATGGACTATTTTTCGATCATGTATCGGAACATGCCCAGAGAGGCATAGAGGGGTAACATGCATCCCCAGAACATGGACTTTATCAAGAAGGTGGGGAAACTAACCATCCCTTATTTTGACGGTTCATCCAGGTGTTCAATTCAAGCATGGGTCCAAAAGCTTGATACATATTTCAAGATTCACCCGATGACAAAGTCAGAAGCTATGAGCTTCGCTACCTTTCACTTGGAGGGGGAAGCACACGAGTGGTGGTACCATGCACTGGTGACCTTGGGTCACGGTCGTATCACATCCTACTTGGAGTTCACAAAACCATTGATGGAGAGGTTTGATCAAAGGGATCCAGAACTTCATTTCAGAGACCTGACACAGTTGTGGCAGACCAGATCGATTGAGGCCTTCATTACATAGTTTCAGATAAAAGCAGTAGCGATGACTGGTATATTTGAGCACATGTTGGTGATGCTTTTCACTGAGGCACTGACAGATCCATTGAGAGGTTGGGTAAAGGCCTCCAAGCCTCACTCCCTACAGGATGCCATATTGTGCATGAGAGATATGGGAGACTCAGTGCAGCAAACAAGATCTTCACCAAACCCTTTGTTCCACAGAAAGACAAGGATCAGAGAAATCGTCCAAGGGAGTGGAAAGGCAAAACCAAATTGGATGATGAGACTAGGCGGGAGCTCAAGAGGAATAAGTTGTGCTTCAACTGCAGGGATCCATGGGTCCCAGGACACAGATGTTTGGGCAAGGGACAGATACACTACATTGAGGTGGCATCAAAGAGTGAGGACGAGGAGATCAACTCCATATCAGATAGTGGCTCAGAGGAGGAGCATATGCACGAGGAGGGGCAACCTCCAAAAAAACCTCAACCGCAGACAGAACTGCAGTCACGTGGGACGAAAAAACCACGAGTACCAGTGAAGGGTGGAACCATAGCTACCCTTTCAAGAGTTCCCAGGTATGACACCATTAGGCTCAAGGGCCTCATTCAAGGACACTGGATCGCAACATTGGTGGATGGTGGGGCAACCCATAACTTTGTAGATGCATCCTTAGTAGCCAAGAGGGGGTTACAAACTAAGGAGTTTGAGGGATTCATTGTAGCAGTGGAAAATGGGTACAACATGACGTGCTTGGACAAGGTACCTGATCTGGAGGTTAAACTAGGCAACTACACCATGAAAGACAATTTCTATGTAGTTTATTTATCTGATACTGATGCAATATTGGGCGTTCAATGGTTGTACTCACTAGACGAGGTTGGGTCCAATTACCAGACCCTGACAATGAGCTTCAAAGACATAAAGGGGTCAAAGGTGGTGTTGAAGGGCATGTCTACAGGAGCACACAGGAAAGTGTCGGCAAAGAGGATGGAGGGGATTTTCAGGCATGGAGATGTGGCATATGTTGTCGAGTGTTTGATCACCACCAGGAGGGATTCAGATGACAAACAATATTATCATCCTGATATCAGGGAACTTTTGAGTCAGTATGAACCAATATTTGGACCGATACCACTGGGGCGCCCACTAGACAAAGGATTTGAGCATACTATTGAGTTAGAGGTGGGGGAAACACCAATGATCACTGCACCTTACAGACATCCCAAAAGATTCAAAGACGAGATTGAGAAAACAATCAAGGATTTGCTTGTGATGGGGCACATCAGGCCTAGCACTAGGCCATTTGCTTCATCAGTCGTCTTGGTCCTAAAGAAGGATGACACACCGAGGATGTGCATAGATTATCAGGCACTAAACAAGAAGACTATAAAAACGGGTACCTCATTCCGTGCATAGACGAGTTGATGGATGAGCTACATGGGGAAGTTTTATTTACTAAGATAGATCTTCGTTCAGGTTACCACCAAATCAGCATCAAAGAGCAGAACATTGAAAAAACATCTTTCAGGTGCCATTTTGGGCACTTTGAGTTCTTGGTCATGCCTTTCGGGTTGACCAATGCACCGGCTACCTTCCAGTCCTGTATGAACCACATTTTCATAGAACAATTGCATAAGTATATGTTAGTATTCTTTGATGACATCTGGATATACAGTTGGACCTGGGAAGTACACTTGATACATTTCAACGAGGTTCTAAGCATTATGCAGTCACAATCATTATATGCCAAAGAATCCAAGTGTGAATTCGTCATGAGGGAGCTTTTGTACCTAGGCCACATCATCAACAAGCAGGGGGTTCAGGTACATCAGAAAAAGATCAGGGCCATTTTGGATTGGCCGACGCCCAATAATATCACGGAGTTGAGGGGATTATTTTAGTTGTGCAATTATTATAGGAAGTTCACGAGAGGGTTCTCAAGTTGGGGGCATCGCTCACCGATTTGAAGAAGGGGCTTTCCACTAGACCGAGGCATCACGGAGCACTTTTGAGAAGATGAAGGAGGTCATGAGCACATGCCCATTTCTATCACTTCCCGACTTTTCACAACCCTTTGTATTGGAGTGTGATGCATCGGGAGAGGGGATTGGAGTTATATTGATCCAAGGAGGTCACCCCATAGTCTTTGAGCGCAGGGAGCTCAACAAGTCAGAGAGACTCTTATCTATGACAAAGAAATGTTGGCTATCATGCACGACTTGACTAAATTCAGACAATACTTAGTTGGCAACAGATTCGTGGTGAAAACCGATCACAATAGCTTGAAGTATTTCTTGGATCAGAAATACCTCAATGAGAGAGAACAAAAATGGGTTTCAAAGATCCAAGCTTTTGACTTTGACATTGAGTATTGTAAAGGCAAGAAGAATTTTGTAGCAGATGCTTTATCCAGGAAGCCGAGGAGTTGTTCGATGATGGACATATCTATAGATTGGAAGGTACACTTGCTAGTTGAGTATTCCAACAAAAAAAAATTGCTTGTGAGGTAATGGATGGGTNTGAGTATTCCAACAAAAAAAATTGCTTGTGAGGTAATGGATGGGTAAGTGATAGATGAGAGATATCGGGTACTGGATGATGTCATTTTCTACAAAGACCCGATCTACTTAGTTCCAGAATCTACACTGAAGGAAAAGATTTTGAAGGCCAGTCACGATTCACCCTTATCAGGACATCAATGGTACTTCAAGACTTACATGCAGATTGGGGAGCGATTCTCATGGAAGGGTCTCAAGGATGATGTACTGAGACACATCCGAGAGTGTGCGACTTGGCAGCAGACACACCCGACGGGGTTACTTCAGCCTCTACCCATTCCGAAGCATAAATGGGAGAGCATTTCCATGGATTTCATCACAGGACTACCTAGAGTGCAAGGTAGGGACTGTATTTTTGTGGTGGTCGACAGACTGACCAAGTTTGTGCACTTCTTTTCCATACCAACTGAGTATAAGGCTACCCAAGTGGTAGAGTTATTCTTCGGAGAGATCTTCATACTGCATGGGTTGCCCTGACAGATAGTCAGTGACAGAGATGGACACTTCATCAACACATTCTGCCAGGAGTTGTTCAGACTAGTGGGCATAGAGTTGGCTACAAGTACCAGTTACCATCCACAGACCAACCAAGATAGTTAATAAATGGGTGGAAGGGTACCTGAGGAACTATGTAGGGGGACAACAACACGCGTGGGTAAAGTCGCTTCATCTGGGGGAGTACTGCTATAACACTACATATCACATGTCCATCAGGATGACACCTTTCGGAGCCTTGTATGGATATGACGCACCATCATTCATGGAGACGGTATTTGGGGATAGTACGGCTCCGGGAGCCAAGGATTGGATAGAGGAGAACCAGAAAATTATCAAAACAGTGAAGTCAAATCTACAGGCAACACAAAACCAACAGAAGATATATGGATATAGACAGAGAGTAGAGTGCAATTTTGAGGTGGGGGATCTGGTATTTCTGAGACTTCAGCCGCACAAACAATCTTCCATGAAGAAGAGTGGGGCAGAAAAATTGAAACCCCCGTTATATGGGCCTTACAGGATCACTCGGAGGATTGGTGAAGTGGCCTACGAGTTAGAGCTACCAGAGGGTAGTAAGATTCAAAATGTGTTCCACGCTTCTTGCCTCAAGAAGGTAGTGGGACAACAAATTACTACTTCAAAGGAGTTACCACCATTGGATGAGGAGGGTCAGTTGGAGTTGGTGCCAAAGGAGGTTCTAGAGCATAGAGAGCGCAGGTTGAGTCGTCGAGTTATCAGGGAGTGCCTTGTCAGATGGAGGGGACTTCTAGTGGAGGATGCTACATGGGAGGGAGAGCAGATACTACAACACTCAGGTTTGATGTTGCATGAGGACAAGCAATATCAGGAAGGGAGGACTGTAATGTCCCTTTCCCAGTGATGATCTCTACAGAGAGCGACTTAGTAGTCTATTTGTTCACGTAGACTATAGTCGAGATAAAAAAGGGGAATAACACCTCTAATTAATGTCATTTCGCCGAAGTATAACCTGAAAGTGACATTAAGGAGGAAAAAGGAGGGAAAATGGTGTTTAAGTGACTTAATTGATCATTGAGGTGAAACTTAGGATAAAGGTCACTTAAGTGATAAAGTGAACGTCTAATTAGAACCAAAAGGGGGTTAAATTACTTAAGTGAACATTAAATCATAACTTGGGAGAAAAGTCATTTAATTAAGTGAACGGAGAATTCGACTAGAGGAGGTATAAAGAGAACAAAGTCAACCTAATTCCTGATTATGATGATTTGAGAATTAGAAATAGGTTCAAGAGAGAAGGAAGTCGGCCTTCTATTGTTTTGTGGATTTCTAGAGGAAATCACCACTCGTGACAGGTTTCGGTGTTCAGAGACACGCCCTAGCCGTCGAAAGTACCATTCAGGTTCTTCATTGATCTCCATCTTCAGTATACAACATCAAGTAGAGGCAGCGCAAGCTACTACGCAGTTATCCAGTGACAGCGTGAGGGTTTGAGGCAGAGATTCAACATAAATGGGTCGTTAGGCCCAACCAAGATAGAGAAGCTCATATCCTTCTAACCCATTAGAGAGGATGCCAAGTTGCTTCCATTGAGACAGTTATCACAACATTATGTCGGGTAAATCTTCAAAAACGTGCCATCTAGCTGAGGAAGTGCGCAAGGGTTGAGGGAGTCCATCCGAGGTTCTGGCAGATCAGCATGGGTCCAGTCTTTCAACCAACAGGGAGGGGAAGTGTGCTAGGGAGTAGGGTGACCCATCTAGGTTTGAGGCAAAGATTCAACATAAATGGGTCGTTAGGCCCAACCAGGATAGAGAAGCTCATATCCTTCCGACCCATTGGAGAGGAGTCCAAGTCGCTTCCATTGAGACAGTTATCACAACATTCCGTCTAGCAAATATTCAAAAACGTGCCATCTAGTTGAGGAAATGCGCAAAGGTTGAGGGAGTCCATCCAAGGTTTCGACAGATCAGCAGAGGTCCATTCTTTCAACCAGCAGGGAGGGGAAGTGTGTTAGGGAGTAGGGTGACCCATCTGGGGCAGTTTTTAGGATGATCAGACAAGTATAGCCACCAAGGCGAGTTTTTCAGTCTCCAACAGTAGTTGTCGTGTGTATTTTTGGTTGCATGCAACAGATCCACCCATGCTGCATATTCTCTTATTTGTTTTGCATTGTATTCTAGCGAAGATCATATCCATACGATCTAGCTGAGGTTATTCTCTTTAGTTTCTGCATGTTATGATGTAATTCATGTTATTTCAACTAATTCAAGATATTGAATTGTTCATGGCTTCAAAACAATTACATGCATGATATAAACATATAAACACCACAAAAACGCAGCCAAAAACCTTTTAAAACTCAATCAAAAACCTCAACACATCAAATCTGCAGTTAGATCACCAGCGTTGACAGTAAATATCTAAATCCGACGGGATTGGGATATTTCATTGAAACCCTACCACCTCTGAGTCTAAGGATGGGGCACCACTCAATAATTTTAGATCCAACATAGTGCCCACAAAACCAAAACTAGAAACACAATCATGAGTCTAAGGATGGGGCACCACTCAATAATTTTAGATCCAACATAGTGCCCACAAAACCAAAACTAGAAACACAATCATGCCAACCAATAGCACAATTTGCAAAGGAAATCGATCTCTTGATAGGTCTCATTCAATGTGTTTTCATATTCATACCTGGGGTGCAATAAACCATCATCCTCCTTTATCCTTGCAAATAGGGTTTTCCTAGGTTTGATCACCGAGAAGTCTTGTCACCCTATTCTACGTTTGTCCTGAGGTTCTGGCACCCTATACAATCAGTGCTTGTGTCGACTCCTCTATAGCCACGGTGGTGTAGCTTGTTGGAATCCCGCAACGTAGCCACACCACCTTCAACAGGTCTGGACCAAATCACTTGACCCTCCAACAGATCATCGGTCGACAACTTCCTCCTCATACCCCATTCCATCTTCCACATGTTCTAAGTCTGACATCAACGGTGACAAGTTCACCCTGCATCCACCTTGGTTGCTCCTGCGGGAAACCTAGTGTGGAAATCCCATCCTCTCGCCGCTCTCCACCAACACATTCATTCATAAAGTTCAGAGATTGCTGTATTCATTTACTCAAATAGCACAATCTCTAGGAAACGCTGAAATGACAAGGAATTCCTCTCACTTTAAAAATTATAGTTTCCCACAGATTTCTGGCGAGTTAATTGGACCTTACAATCCTTATTTTGAGATCCATGTGCTCTGCAATCTGCCATCTAGAACCGTGAGCTCTTGGCATCTGTGAGTGAGGCAGTCTGTGCTGGCATTCTACTTCGCAAGCCCAAAGGCCCGATGAATTAGGAATTTGAGTAGTCAACTCAATCAAAATCCACACCGAAGAATCTGCAAGTGCAATACCGAGACTTCTGCTTCTCCTCAGTCATCGTGTGCGAGATGTTGCCCAGCAGCAGTAGAGTACCGTGCCCTTAACCAAACCCTTGCCCAGCCTGCCTTAACACACAAACCCCAAACCCTCCTTCACCCAATGCTTACTCTTACTTGAGAGGAAATGAAGGGTTTTCTACCATTTCTCGAGGTCAGAAAACCTGAGATGAAATATTTCAAGATATAATGAGGAAATGAAGGGTTTTCTTCCATTTCTCGAGGTCAGAAAACCTGAGATGAAATATTTCAAGATATCACGAGGAAATGAAGGGTTTTCTTCCATTTCTCGAGGTCAGAAAACCTGAGATGAAATATTTCAAGATATCATGAGGCAATGAAGGGTTTTCTTCCATTTCTCGAGGTCAGAAACCCTGAGATGAAATATTTCAAGATATCATGAGGAACTGAAGGGTTTTCTTCCATTTCTCGAGGTCAGAAACCCTGAGATGAAATATTTCAAGATATAACGAGGCACCAATAAGAATGGCGGAATGGAAGGAAGAAGAGTGAAAGCATCTCAGTTGAAAACTCAAAAGCATAGTGCAGACCAACCGTCCGTCCCTCCGTCCTTGGAAGCGAAAACAGGATTAAAGCCCCAAACGCTAATTAAGCCTCGCTCAATAGAATGCCTTTTATATAATTTACTTGGTTCGTAAAATAAATCAGTCCTTTTAAAATCAATATTCAAATCATTAATAACAAATTCACAACATTAATCTTTTCCATAACCACAAATTTTAAGACATTAAATTGACTTCCAACAGAATTTATTTCTTTATTTTTAAATTTAAAGTTAATCGCCATTTTAACTGTCATTATATAAAATATATCTTACAAAATTTAAATAACTATACATAAATACATGTAATATTTATTAAATTTTCAAAATGAATATGTGGAAAGCTACTATAAATACATGGAATATTTATCGAATTTTCATTTGAATTTATTTCTTTATTTTTAAATTTAAAGCTAACACCACCATTATATAAAAATATATCTTACAAAATTTAAATTGGAAAACTCATTCTCCAGAAAATACAGACACTATTAGATGAACATATTCAAACAGGGATACCATCGATTTGTTAAATAGTAAACATATTCAAATGGCATGCCTAAATGTTCAGTTCAACGAGCTCTAATTTTTACAAACATAATGGACTAATGTATTGGGATCTCTCAAGAGAATTATGATCATAAAGGATTTATGAAATTACGTTAGTGCCACTATCATTTACCCATCAGATACAGCCAAAACCCTGTTTCTAGAAAAAACCCAAATTGTTACTTAAAAGAATTGTCAGACCTTACCTGAGGTCGGATAAGACCCTTCATGACCTTACGACCTGTATAATCATGATAAACTGCATGCAAAGGAGTGGGGAATCCCTCTATTCAATCTATGTTTGTCCTTGAACAGATAAGAGAATTGCTTGTCCTTGAACAAACCCAAATCAGATTTTTAATGTATGTACCTCTCTTTAACAGTTCTCGAGGCACATGACTTTGAACTCCTCTCGTAACCAAAGGCATGGGAAGCTGTACTACTATACTGTTCATTGACAATGGCTTTGGCAATGTTTCTATCAATTTACTGTTTTTGGCCTCGAATATGTTGAATGAGGCCAAAGTTCTTCAAAGCCTTTGAAAATTTCATGAAATTTGGTCTTCTAAGAGGCATTTTCCCCATGGAGAATCTAAAAGCTCTCAGACAACAAAGCTGAGGATCTTCGGGGCCATCCTCTGCATCAGAATCAACATTTTGTCTCAGTCTCTGAAGTTTTGCAAGGCCTTTGCTGAGTCCCTTGATTGGAGCCTCTGTCTCTTGGTCAGGTGCATCATTATATTCTTCCCATAATTGATCCATTTCTTCATCATTCAAGGAACTTTCTGCAGAAGTCAAAGCCTGGCTTTCTGAAGAACTGCTTGTTGATTTTCCACTTAAGAAGTCCGCATAGTTCAGGTGTTCAAGAATTTTCATTGAAGGTGAAAGTTGGCTGTAAGATTTACTTGAACCCACTGGCTGATCCTCGGAAAGCTTACCTGCAAGTGTTCCCTTCCAGAGGTTGTGCTGCTCTTCATTGAGCTTACAAGCAAGTGTTCTCTTCCAGTCTTTTTCTTTCCTGACTGAATGGTTTTTCTGGACTACAAATAGGCCCACGTTATGATGGTCCTCTTCCCAAAGCCTATCCATGGTAAGAAACTCCTCTTCTGAGTCACCAAATGGGAAGCTCCTGCATGACTTGAATACACATTGTTCAAGACCATGAAGTACATGAGATGTGTCTGCTTCACTGCCATTATCTACCACTCCATTGTCTTTCTCTGAAACTTGGGACAAGTCTGGTAGCTTTGTAGCATATAATTCTTCACGACTGACAACAGGGGTCTCAAATGCATTAGCCTGAACATCACCCACATCACAAGCAAGTTTATCGAGCTCATCAATCTGTTCTTCAGAGTCCTCAAGGTCTGACGTCTGAGAAAAATCATGGCTGCCCATACTTTTACACTTGGCAGTTAATGGGAATTCCCCTACATTTTTTGCCTCAAAACAGACTGACTCAA